>CM056836.1:4235151-4540151 GCA_029853015.1 Chelidonichthys spinosus | reverse complement strand
CATGAATGTAGGCATCTCACATCACCAGCCCTCCCTAAAATACCGTATTATATGCTGGCCGAGGAAACCCATCATCTGGCTTATATTACACTGTATTCATTAATTGGGAATCGTTTCTTTCTTTAATTTCTTATTTGCTGCTCAGCGTGAAATAATCAACTGTTATTTCTTTGGTAAGGAGTAAAATCCTCCTGCACAACTCTTTCTCTGTGGCTCCACGCCCCCTCCTTACACCCTGCCTCCCTCTCTATCGCTACTTAACTTCCCTCCGCCTCTCCCCCCCCCCCCCTCTCTCTCTCTCTGCCTCGTGTTTTTTCTCCTTTTTTTCCGGGAGAGAGGAAACCAGCATGATTGGAGCACTTCCTGTGTTTTAATACCAGTGCAGGAAACAGAACAAACGGAGCTGAATTCAAACACAAACAGCAAGAGAACAGGGAGGGCGGTAGGGAGAGAGCGAGCAAGAGAGAAGGGACATGTGAGTGAGAGAGAGAGAGAGAGAGAGAGAGAGAGGAGACGAGGGGGGAGCAGTGAGAGTGAGAGGAAAAGAGGGAGATTTTTTTAGCAGCTGCAAACCATTTCAGCTGTGTAGTGGCCTGAGAACAGAGACCGGGAGTGAAATAAAGAGAGAGCAAAGCTCGGGGAGCCCACACGTCTCACAGAGAGAGAGAAAGAAAAAGAGGGAAGAGGAACTGGGATTGCGTGGCACTTTGTTTCGTTCGCACTCCGCAGTCACGAGCAGGAGAAAGAAGACTGCAAAGGAAGGGAAGCGAGCGTGTCCTGGGATTGTCTGCCGGTGAAGAGGGGGGAAGACGCTGCCTGCAAAGCAAAGCTTGGACTGGAGCTGGGAGGGCTGTCTGGGTCTTTGCCCTCTGGATACAGTCCCACGACTCGCCTGCCTGCGTCTTTGCTTGCCTGGCTGGTCCGGGATCCAGCCCCCCCCCCAGCCCCCCTCGTCTATCTACCCCCAGATGCCCTCATTCATTCCAGCCTCACCCCCTCCAAGATCCTGCCTGCTTTCGATCTACTGTAGCACCTCTCCCGTGGAGCTGTGGATGATCTGAGGATGAGAGGAAGAAAGCAGGATTGAAACAGTGACAGGGATTTCTTCACGCATAAGCGGACTGCTTTTTTTCCCTCTTTGTTCTGGATTTCCTCAAACGCTAGACAGTTTGATGAGGGAGTTGATTTTGTTTCACTAATGATGACTGTTATGATGGGGATGAGATGTCTTAGAAAAGCATAGGCTTTGCCCTGCATGCACAAAGCCCTGAGTCTTTGTGATGGAAGTAGAGGACAGAAAAAGAAAAAACTGCATGAACACTCACCGGACCACAAAGTGGCACTGACTCGATGATGGGATTTCTATTTTCATATTTTTCTCAAGTTTGGTTTTCTTGCGTCTAAAAGCTCTAACGGATTTTGTGCATTTTGTATCGTCTGTCATTTACTGGATGTCATATTCTCATATTTTTTTCCTGCAAGGATTATTTTTTTTTAACAAAGGAGGATAGAAGTGAAACAACTCCATGGAGAATTGTACTTTCCTCTTCATTGCACCCCACGCAGCCGTTCTTTTATATAACAGAGAGTGGGTTTTCTCACCTTAAAAGGAGACTTTTACACTTCCCTGCCTGCCTCTCACCGACTGTTGAAGTTGTCCAAGCCCTCTCTGCCTTTTTCCTGTTGTGCCACAGAGGGAAGAGGAGACCGGAGAGGAAGGAGGCAGGGGCTTAGTGAGAGGAGAAAAAAAAGGGGGTCAAGGAATGAGTTGCGGTACGTGAATATGGAGGGGAGAGCTGCACTCTGTGATTCTGACTGCATCACAAAGGGGTGTTATCTGCAAGGTCCTCAACTCACCTTGGACTTTGTACGGCTCGGAGCGGGAGATGGTGACTGCTTGGTTCCCTTCATCCCTCCACCTCTCCCTCATTCCTATCACCCTTTCAAATAAACAGAGCTGGTGATTAATATGGTGCCGAGGGGGAGGGCTGTCTCTCCCACTCCCTCGCTGATGCCACACAGCATCTCTGAACGACCAAGGAAATGCACAACTGTTGAAGTGACATAGGAGAAGAACGCACTACCCACCAGTAGGTTGATACTGTGGATGATAAACATTTGAATCATTTCTAGAATGTAAAACCTGAAGGATTGGTTAAATGAAGACAGATGGACTGTGTGATTTTGTGGATTATTGGACTATTGAAGGTAAAGGAATTATTTTTTTGTGAACTGTTTTTAAGATAATCATCCTAAGTGAAGAAGTGAGAAGGTAAGAATGGGGAAACCTCTGAGCCGGCCGGACTGCCTGAGGCAGAACCCTCGCTGCCTTGGAAAAGGTGATGAGGATGAGGCGTACATAGAGGATTGCTACGTCCCCCAGCGATCCATATATGACACGATGCGAATCAATGAACAGATTGACCAAGGGACCAAACTGTGCCAACCCTCCAGGAGCACTCTGGGCTCCGGTGGGGAGATGAGAGGAGAGGGAAGTACGCTATCCAGCAACGGCACCATCAGAGCTGAATTAGGGGGCGTCTTTGTCCCCAGGAATGCAGACCATGCTGGTGGAGCAAAGAAGCTGGACGAGAGGGTGATCTTTGATGCCTTAAAGCTAACCGGCGATCCCCAGATAATGTCGCCGCCAGTTTGCATCGTGGGTTTGCCTATTGCCCCGTCCTCGTCTGGCTCCGGTGGGGTAGTGGCAGTGGTCAAGAGGCGGCATCAAGGCGGTGAGAAGAGGGACAATCCGAACCGTCGCTCTTGGAAAGCCTTTATGCCTCCAAGTTACCCGGAGTTTGCTGAGAGACTTGAGTTCATGTCTGCTGATGGAGCAGAAAAGCGCCTGTCTGTTGCAGGGTTTCATCTCTCCTCTTTACAGTCCGTTTCTCCTCACCTCCCCCCATCCACCCCTACATCCTCCTCCCCTGCCTTACCTCCTTACACGCCCTCCCCTCCATCATCCGTCCCCCACACTCCTCCCGTCTCCTCCTCGCCTTCTTTGACGCCCACAGTTAGCCCTGTGCCTCCTCTCCTGCAGCATCCTCTCAGCAGGCAGAAGCAGGTTCACCCTTTGCTGCAGAAGCAACACAAGCAGACTCACAACGTCCCGTCGCCTTCCAAAGAACAGAGCCAGACTCAGGCACCCCCGGTTTCTGGAAGTACACCACAGCATAGTCCCAGTTTCTGCAGACAGGTAGAGAGAAAAAGGGACGATCACAGATGGACTAGCAGCTCTTCTAAAGCAGGATTTAGGCAGATCCCAGAGGAGCCTGTTGAGCCCATAAAGACCTCAGATTCAGAGAGGGACTCTCCTCTTTTGGACCAGGATCAGGGGGACAATGCCCCTCTCATCCCACCAAAGCCAGTCTTCTGCCCTCCTACCAAGGCCCGCACCTGGCCCCGTAGTTTGACAACGGGGAAGAAAACCCAGGTCGGCCTCCGACACAACTTCCCTGTACTCCCCCCTTTGCCTCCCCTTTTGGGTGAGGATAGCAATATGGATGAAGAGTCACTTTATCTACTAGACCCACCATCTCCATTCCTAAGGGGGGAGGAGGAGGGGTTGGTATATGGAGGTCTGCCCCTCTCCCCCTGCATCAGTCAGGAGGGAGGTGATGAAGGCCTGCTCGGCTGGGGGGCCGAGGGCAGTGAGCTTGAACGCACAGCCTCCGAGCTCAAATTCGAGGAGGACGAGCGCAGAATTCTCGAGGAGCTTGAAGAAGACGAGCCGGAAGAGTGCAGCACAATATTTGAGGAGGAGGAGGCGTGGAAGAGAGAAAGGGATAAGGCAGAGGAGGAGAGAGCTCAGAGAGAGGAAAGAGAGTGGGATGCAGTTCTTAAATTAGAGAATAGGGAGATTATTGACCAGTCTTGGGATAGGAAAACACTGGAATCAGAGGGATGGGATTTAAGTGGCTCTTCTGGACATTGGCCTGTATTGACTCCCCCCACAGGGTTTGGAGGCCCTGGGGCCCCTAGTGCCTCACCTTGCCCTAGCTCAGAGGCTGAATCAGATGACCTCTTCCTCGAGCTTGAGAGGCAATGTCTAACCGATGAAGGAGAGGAGGGAGTGGAGATGAGTGTAGACCCTGAACCTCTTGATCCCTACACATTTCCCTGTTCAGAGGACGAGGGGAGGGAGGAAGAAGCAAATACCTCCTGGGTACATTTTGAAGGAACTCTTCCTCTAGATGCAGTTAACTCTGTAGAGCCTGATAGCGTTGCAGAGAATATTACAAAAGACTCCAATTTACATCGCTCTGAGCAAAAAGAAGGGATGATAAACTTCAACTTGGTGCGAGCACAAGACTGTGAAAGGGAACACGGTTTCATTGATGAGGAGTGTGATGTTGAATATAATGTGGACAAAGCAGTGGCAGAGGAGGAAGAGGTGAGTTACCAAACAGACTCTGCTCTTGGTCAACAACTGGAGTCAGACTCCAGTGGGGTCCACATGTCCCAACCAGACAGAACTGGTATTAGTGACAATACTCAGGCAGACTATGAGCAAGAGAGACCCGCACAGACTGAAAGCGACCCAGATAGCGGAGCATCATCAGAGCCTGAGGGCGAGGATTGTGAAGAGGGAGCCTCCTCGCCATCTCGTAGCCCTCTGAACCCTTACTGTGAGGAGACGGAGCAAGTGGAGGAGGAGATTGAGCCGGACGAGGGAGAATTGAAAGAAGAAGAGGAGTTAGGAACAGAGTGGGATGTGTATGACCAATCTGAGCCAAGTTTGGACAGCAGCGAGGGAGCTCTGATGGATCACTCCCCTGAGCCTCTGCACACGGCTGAAGAAGAAATCGACAATGAATGTACACAGGATGTTGATGTTCAAACTTCCTGTCAAGAAGATCCAGTCCCCTCGGAGATTAGCAACCCTGCAGTGGCAATAACCTGTGAAACAGAAGGGACATCCTTTGCGTCAGAGATTTTTGTTGTCCCCACAGATGTAGTCTCAGAACTGGACATGCCTGTACAACCAGACCCAGATCTGGAAACTTCGACAGAAGTGACAGCTAGCATCCCAAATTTAGACTCTGTTCCTTTCGAGCACCCTCATCATACGGACACAGCACCCCCTCCCTCTTCACCCCAGTCACCTTCTAAATCGGATTCTTGTGGTGCTAGGTTGGATACTAAAGACTCAGAGGCCTTTGTGATATCAGATAGTTTTGTTTACCTGGCTGTATCTGCGCCTCCCCAGTACCCCAATGACTGTCCCCCATCCCCACTCGAGGACTCCATCCCCCCGAGTCCTGTCCCCAAACCTCACTGTTGCCCAGACCCAGAGGAGGAGGGAGCCTTCTTTTCCCCTGATAGCTTTGTTTACATGGCAGCACCTGAACGGCCTCAACCCGGCCCCTCAGAAAGCTGCTCGGCCTGTGAAGATACTCAGGAGCTAGACTTGGACTCGTACTCTGAAGGGACCCAGTCTGGCATGGATGGTGTGGAGTTTGTCCTGGGCTCTATGACGGGGGACAGTGACTGGGAGTCAGACGGCTCCACTCTAGACTTTCCTCCACTCGTGTCCACGGACCAGGCCTGGGACCAGCTTGAGCCGGGCCTGCTCCAGAGCCTGTTTGCACTGACGGAGACGAACCCAGCACAGGCCTGTAGGCTCCAGGAAGACGGGCCCCGGACAGCTTGTCACGCAGACCCCGTCTTAGAGTCAGGAAGGAGCTCTAAAGCAGAGAATGAATCAACAATTATAAGTTCGGACACTGGCGTAGAGGCAGAGGTATGCTTTCATTTATTATATTGGTATATAATTCATTTCTATAAAAGACTGCATACGGATGTATTCATTCAGCTGTTGGCAAAGCATGACAACACAATCGAGTGAATTGATGTGACCCGTGAATTGAAGACTGTCTTATTGTAAAAGACATCAAAGAAAGACCTTGAATCTGGGAGGTGGTCCACTTAGCATTTATATATTCAGCCTTTAGTAGAAGTGATTTGAAACAGATACACCACCAGCATGCAGGGCCAAGTAGAGAGGACCAATTAAAACGAACCACAGAGACCCCGGTTTATTGGTCTATTTAACTTAATGAGAGTTGTGAGGAGTGAAAAAAAAAGAAAAAAGTTCAGCGATGAATGCATTGGATGCGGACACACAGAGCCATAGCATGGAAAAAGAACTGGGTCAGGTATCTGAGCGTTGAGTGTAACAGATGTAGACGTAGCATGGAAAATGTATGTGGGAGGGTGGAGTTATGTAGACGCCATAATTAGCTAGTTGTGTTTCAGTAGTGGGGCTTTAAATGATCGCAATATGATGCCCTCAGAGGGGGTTTTGCTACTTATGGGAAACTACCCTCGCTTGGTGTGTGTGTGTGTGTGTGTGTGTGTGGGCATATGGTGTGTGTTTGGGTGGAGGAAGGTGGGGGGGGTCACTGCTAATCTACAGTGCATGCACATATTTGAGATTGATCACATGTTTGTTAGTGTGAAGCTAAAAGAGCAGCGTGTGCCCGTTGGCCACTTACGATGCTGATCTCAAGTGCAGAGTTTACAACGTTTATCTCAAGGGCACGCTATTGTTGTGTTTACGCCGTCTGTATATAGAGTAGGAGAGGAGCAGATGGAGTACGTGTCCATACAAAGTCATGGAAGCCAGCTGTGCATGTACACGAAGTAATGCAGGCCAGAGTTTTCCATGTTGTCAAAGTAATTTGCGAGAAGGAGTCGCCGTTCGGCCTGATTCGGTTTCCGAGAATGTAATCAGTGTCACGGTATATAGACAGTGTTCCTGTGTTCAGAGGGGATGTGAAATGATGTTCTATGTTTAATGCTGCAACATTAGCTCGGCATGGAGGTGACAGACAGTCAGTGTGACTGTTTGTCTCTATAGTAGTATCTACCTGTGTGTTGGAGTGTCTGCATGTAACCATGTCTCTGTCTCAACGTGACATGTGTTTGACAGGCTGTCGTGCTCTCCAGGAGCTCTGCTGTGACTCAGGGTTTGGCCCAGATTTGTCAGATCTGAAACTGTTTTTTGTTGCCTACACAGACTCAATTTACCTCCATTCTACCTTTTTATTATGATAGTTTAGTTCCTTTTTTACCTGTTTTTAATGATACGATAAATAGACACAGAGGCGAAGTGTCATGAATATCCTGTCCAAAATAATTGCAATTCCCAACAATAATAATAATAATAATTTTCGATAATCATCGAAATGTGTTTAAAACTCTTAAAGTGGGCCGTAAAATTACTGGAAGCATTTGGAAACATTTTTATTTTGTCACAAATGGATACGCATGTTGTTTTAGTGAGCATCCTTTTTAGTTAACAACAATTTTAGTTTTAGTGAATAAAAATCAAATAATCCTAAATAAGATGATGATTAATCATAAGGTCTCCCTGCATAGATCAATATATTAAAAAATATTTTTGTATCCTCTTGTTTAATAGCAGCTTTAACGATTCACCCGTGAAGATATTTACGATTATCCTGATAATGGAAATTCCCCACCATCAACAACAACATCCTATCTCACCCCATCCATGGATGCAAGCGGGATTAGAAGTATATGTTATGGCTAAAACCAGGTTTAATTCTGGCAGAGATGCTCTGTTGTTTGTGTTTGTTGTTTTGATGAGCCTGACCCCATGCTGCCGACGTGCTCTTTGATTACATTAGTTTCCATCAGGCCGAAGTGGCCTGCTCGGCCCTGTCACTCACAAATCAATTAGTTTGTTTGCTTGGGCGTGTCGCTGATTTTTGTGTCTTTATGCTTCATCATTTCAGCATTAGTGTGTTTGCTCTGGCTCTGGCTTCAATGTAATGTAATCAGATGTCCTGTCCACTCGGATCAAGCACAGTGCTGTAGTGCAGATGATCTGGAACAAGGTGAAACTGGATTTTTGGAATAAACAAAGCTTTTGAAAGTCAGAAAGAGAAGAATTTGAAGGAAAAACGCTGCAAAAGTATACTTGCTGTGTGTACTTTATATTACATTTGGGAACTTTTGTTTTTCTGTAGTTATGTTTCATTTCCCAGATCAGACAGAATAAACTTTTGATTATTGGCTCCGATGCAAAGTTTTCTCCCAAAGGGAGACAACTAGCCTTTATTAATGCACGCTTTCTCCAGACAGATGATTTATGACCTATTAAAAATCCCCCTAGGGATTCTCACTACTAATGTGCTTCCACAGAAACATTGTTTTGCAGTGAATTAATTTGAATTTGGCATTTTTTTGTTCACATTTCTGAAAGGTGACACATGCACTTTTGTTTTGTGATGAAATCCCCCTTTGTTCAGCCATGCTCCCTCTCCTCTCTCCCCCTCTCCCCCTCCCTCCCTCTCCGTGCTTGGACGGTGTTGTTGTTGCGATAAGGAGGTGAGAGGTAAATACTGAGGGGAGCTGCCTCTGCCAGCATGGCAACATGGCAACACAAACAGTGTGTGAAGTTGTCCTGGAGATATAAACTTAGATATCTGATAAGAATGTGCCATGGCTAACATTGAAGCCATGGACGCTCTGTTTTGTTTGTTTCCTCCCTTTTCCTTACATCCGTCTGTCTGCCTCTCTTATTGCTTTTCCTCAATATCCTGCAAATCCAAAATATGTACTAAAAAACAATTTTGGAGTGAAGTTTCAGACAGACGTTCATTGAAAAAGATGCGGTGTGAAGACACGGGGAGGACAGACACACTGAGTTTAGAACAACAAAGAAGCAGACACAGAAAGAGTTGTGACGGGCGACAGGAAGGTTGGTGGGAGGAGGCTATTGTCTGGACGGGGAGCACCTTGCAGCGAGGCTTTGGTACGATGATAAGAGAGCTCGGCTGGCAGGCAGACACAAACAGAAGGTCTTTGGATTAATACGGAGCTCATTTTAAGGCCCAGTGTGCCCCACAGACAGACAGACAGATGGAGCAGCTCTGCATGCTGTTGGAGGAAGTGAGGCGAGGGAAGGCCCGCGACAGACAGACTGACCAACGGCTACGAGGTTTAAAGTGTCCTCAGACATGCTTTCATTTGGAAGGAAAGTTGATGGTTTTTGCAATGCAGCGACATCTTTCAGTTGAAATCAAATGAGAAACGTCCTCGGGGATATAATGCAACTATTTAGCAATTTATGCAAAGAAACTACAAAACAATAGATTTCTTTGTCCGTTCTGGGAAGAAAATATTTGCTGATTTACAGTTTCCCCAATGTAAGACAAAGGGAAGTAGTATTTTTGGGCCTCGTGGCATCACGTGAAGACCCCAGAAATTGTCATTTCCCCGTTTGCCCACTATGTAAAATCTGCTTCAAGGCCTGGCACTGTTTGTGGAGGCTTGATGGAGATGTCATGGCTGGTTTGGGGAAATATTTTGGTCATCTGCTGTGTCAATAGTACATTACGGATGATTTAGCAGATTGGCTTCAGATTTAGATCCCAGATGACGTCCGCAATTATTACAAATGACTAGAGCTCCCCTGGTAATACTAGTCCGATGTGAATAGAGCTTAGCTGTGTGAAATCTGGATTTTCCAAATCATTTCCGGTACTAGATGGAATCTAGGAGGAGAGGCAGAAAGACGAGGTGTTGAAAGACGGATGATGAAGCAGAGAGCGAGAGACGAGCGGGGAGAGAGAAGCAGGTGGCTTCAGGTCCGCGGCTCATACATTCATGTTTTGATTGATGTGATAATTCTGGTTCTGAACAACCGCCTCCGGGATAAACCAGCGAAGATGGAGGGGGGGGGGAGGAGAGCATGAAAGCAGACGCAGGAACACATTGATCCCCCACTGGAATTGAATGTAGGTGCACTTAAAATGTATTAGAAAGCAGTAGATCTAAAACTAAGCCTTTTTCCACGACTTTACATATATTTATGTCTCAACATCACTCGCCTTTTCTTCCCCTGATTATCAGCGAGGCAACAAAGCTCATATATGACACTCTCATTGTCAGTCTCACAGGGAGCATGAAAAATACCAAAAAAAATCTGTGAAGAAGAGCGGTGGCACGGATGAAGAGAAAGGATGTGTTCAAGCCATCACATCTGTAAAAGAGGAAAGGAGGCGGGGCTTTAGAGAGGACAGAGAGCCAACATGCTTTGAATGCAGGCAGCATTTGCATGAGATTTGTATCTGTTTGACGACGTTCAAATAAGGACACTGGTGTCGGATGGGATTTATTTCTCCACATGTCTGAGATCGGTCAGCTTCAAAGAGTCCGTGTTAGTTCGGAGACAGATGTCTGCTTCCTTCCTCCCGTCGTTCCTCGTCCCAGTAAAAGAGAAAGGAGGATGGGGGGTGAAAGACAGGAAGAGGAGAGACGAGGCCAGGAATGGAGGGGGGTGAAGGAAGAGGAAAGCGATAGCAGTGCTGTTACCGGCCCAAAACACCTTACACTTATCGCTCACATACACTGAATCCCATCCAGAAGCTTCCTGTCCTTCTCTGGCGTGAGTGCAGCTTTAAGAGGCAACACTCTGAAGATGCACCCGTTTTTTTAATATGACCACCAGCTCTTTTTTATCATCGTGTAGTTATGGAAATCAGTCATGCAGGGAAAGGAAGATGAAAGGAGAGAAGTTCTTTAAAGCTTTGATAAAAAAGTTTGTGCAGCCGGCCAACATCCTGCATGCTCTCAGTTTCTGATGCTCCACATATTTTTCTTAATTTCCTCTCTGATATCTTGCAGAAGCGGCATGTGTTTCTTGGTGCGACAAGAAATCGATTGTCCTTGAGGGAGGTTTGGGACAGGAAAGCATCTCTTGCTCTCCTCGCCGTTATTGGCCTGACAGATGAACTCTAAATATAGAGCGTCCAACATGTCGTCTTTTAGTCATGCGTTATAAAATGTCTGAATATAGTGAAAGGTGCTATAATTTCCTTTCCTTTGCACAGCAGCCTGAATCATGCCGTATAACAAGATCATGCATGATTTGCGGGATCGTTAGTTCACATGAAAATCCATCTGGTCCGGCTTTAAGCAATGTGTTCGTGTCTCAACCAATCGGACTCTTGTGAGGAGATGCTGGCAGCCAGATTTACCACAATTTAACAGACAGGCCGGTTCATCCACTCATTTAGGCAAGATCACTGAGAATCAGATAAAAAAAAAAGTATGTCCCTATCTACTTGACGACGTCTCGGTGCAAACAGCGTTTGGTCAGACCGACTTCCATCCCACGCTGAGTGGCGGCTGAAGTGAGAAAGCCGGTGCGGTCCAGATGGAGAGACCGAGGACGGGGGAGAGCAGAAGGGAAGAGAGGTAGAAGTGAGGTGAGGTGAGGAAGAGGAGGAGGAGGTGTAGGCAGACGGATGACAAGCAGGGTGGCAATAGTTGAGTCGGCTCGGTGAAGAGCGTGCGTCGCTGCGAGCCGGGCCGAGGTGGGGAAGAATGACAAGTATTTGGGACGTTTTCCAGACCTCTGGTTTAGTGGAGTCGACCGCTCTGAGCGGGAGGAGAGGAAGGACAAAGAGGAGCAGAGGAGGAGGAGGAGGAGAAGGCAGTACACAACCTACAGCATGTTTACATACACACATATGTTCACATGAGGAATGACTGTACTTTCCCTGTTTTCTGTTTTTGTTCCGCTCTATCTCTGACACACACACACACACACATACACACACACACACACACACACACACACACACAACACACACGCACACACACACACACACACACACACACACACACACACCAGGATAAGGCGTAGGGCGGAGCAGGTCATGGCTGCAGTCATTGTTGTTCTGGCCGACAGACTTCCTGTTCCAGGCAGCCATGACGCCTATGAGCACAACACAGCTGTGTCCAACCTGCACACACACACACACACACACACACACACACAGCTCAGTCATATTTAATCCTGTGCAGAAGTTCTTAACTGAGTAAACATCTTAAATCTGAGCATCTTTAAAATAGCTTTTTCATTTGAAATCATAAGAATCATCAAAGTAGAAACTTTCACCTTCTTTTTTATATCTGATAGAACCTTAAAGATGACCTGATATCCCCGTTTTTACTCCTACATATACATTTGTTTTGCTTTATTTTTGTGGTCTTTTAACAAGGATTGAGTCTAACTTGCTGAAATGTGTTTTAGTTTGTGATTTGATGGAAGTTTGCATCACAAATGCGTCTTTTATTGATTTTGTGGTGAAAACGTTGGAAGGACCAGATCTTGTTCAGATGTTTGTATGTCGGTTGTCGTGGTGTGAAGCGGTTTGTTATTACTCGACTGGTGGACACCCACGACTGTTGCAGCTTCTTCCAGACCATAGTGGTGTTTCACTGAAACCCGAACCTACATTTTACCCTCTCCTTCACTTAAACTGCACCCCCTCCAGTCCTGTCACACCAGCTATTTCCCTCCGGCGCTGGATTTACCGAAATCTGGTGTGTTTGTGTTAGAGTGTGTGTGTGTGTGTGTGTGTGTGTGTGTGTGTGTGGTTGTTGGGGTTTGGCTGCTACAGCATGATAAACCACCAGGCCTAATTCTCCCTCTGTGGGGCTTTTCTGAATGTCAGGACTTCTCACATGCGTTCATGACAGGGATCGACCTCCCCTTCAAACGACCAAATGGAAATCATTTAATTGGTAGTGGTTTCCAGTGCGCCCACTGGTCAGGATTTTCAAAGTTGTTTTGTGGATTTTGCAAATCTTTGGATAAAGCTGGATGGTTTACAGGAATTAGGCCGAACATTTTTTTTTTTTCTTACATTTATTGTAATTACTGTTGGAATTTTTCTCCACAGTAAAACCAAGTGTAGATCAAACCAGACTGTTTCAGCAGCATTAACAAGTCAGACTGGAACAAGATGTTCTCCCCTTTATGAAATAATGAGTCATCAGTTTTGTATTGGGATGGTGGGATATGAATTCAATGTTCTTGTATTGTTGTTGCCACTGATGATCGCTTTCATTGATGATCATCACGAAACCTTTTAGCTAATTGTTAGATTTATATTTTTGCCCCCATTTCACAACAGAAATACCTGTATTGAATAGTATAAATGAGAGAAAAAGCAGCACATTCTTAGTTTTGATGCAGTAACTCTTGTATTAGTGACAGTTTTGCATAATAAACTTTAGCAGTTTATTCAATTTCTGCATCTGTTAATACTCTTGAGTGGAAACACAAGTAAATTGAATAGATTTAATTGCTTGGGACGACCACATCAATCCTTGGGGCTGGGGCTGCTGTATCTGCTGCATGTATTTGGATACAGTAGTGGCCCGTTTGAAATGACAGAGGAGCGTTTTATTGGCTGTTGCTCCGTCTTTTTCGGGCCAGAGAAGTCAAGTCTGGTTGTCGTTAGTGTCGGGTGGCTGCCTCTATTGTCATCACAAGACGGCTGCAGCGCTGCACCGTGACGTGAGGGTGTGAGTAATGCGTCCAGACAGGCGAAGGTTGGGCACACATTTCCTATAAGTGTGTGTGTGTGTGTGTGTGTGTGTGTGTGTGTGTGAGTGAATTTGGGTGTGTGATTAAGTGAAGTTTGTGTGCAGTCATGCGAGTGTGTTAGTGTACTCTACTGTGTGTGTGTGTGTGTGTGTGTGTGTGTGAGAGAGAGTGTGTTGTCGACTCAGCCTTTTCCAGCCAGCCCCTTACTCGCCGAACCCTCTAATCCCCATAATCCTCTTCTCCCCGTCCTTTTTCCCCTCCTCCCTCCACCCTCGTTTCTCCTGTTCCCTTCCTGTCTCCCACTCCTCTCTTATCTCTGCACATCCCTCTGTCTGTCTGTCTGTCTGTCTGTCTAGCTGTCTGTCTGTCCGTCTTTCCTCTCCCTTTATCCAGCCACTTCTAGATATAAGCTGCAGGTATAAAATGTTCACATTCTGCTTTGAAATAAACTGAGTTTAGGCCTTCTTCTCTAGTGTGTGTGATCAGTCAGTGATTGATGATGCTCCTCCTCCTTCCAGGCCGTGGAGAGAGAGCAGGTGGACAGCATTCAGCCCAAGCTGCAGCACATCAATGCAGTGGGTCAGGGTCTGATCCAGAGCGCCGCCAAGCACACCGACACCCAGGCCCTGGAGCACGACCTGGAGACCACCAACCTCCGATGGAACTCCCTCAACAAGCGGGTACGGCCCCCACCTCCACCCCCACCCTCAGATACGTACAGTGCACCCTCCTTTCTCTACTCACTGCCCTCTCTCCTGTCCTCAGGTGGCGGAACGCATCGCCCAGCTGCAGGAGGCCCTGTTGCATTGTGGGAAGTTCCAGGATGCTCTGGAGCCTCTGCTAAGCTGGCTGAGCGACACCGAGGAGCTGGTGACCAATCAGAAGCCGCCGTCAGCCGAGTACCGCGTGGTCAAGGCCCAGATCCAGGAACAGAAGGTAGGAGAAGGATGAGGCCTAAAACACACCCCTTAAATATCATTTAATTTAGATTTGATATCCAGCAGGGGAGCGGTGTGGACGGGGAAGCCATTATCCATATGTTATATCATCTACGCGCTTCAATAAAAACTGTATAGATGAGTTTCCCTTTCACTTCCCAGTGGAGAAATATTCTAAATATAGAATGCACTTCCACACATATTGACTTGTTTAAGTGTCTATAAAACATTTAGCTATTTTAGACACACCCGGCTCTTTGAAGCTTCTGTCTGTGATTTTAATTTTCACTTCCAATGTTTCTGGATTATGTATTTGTTTCTAAACGGTGAGAGAAACAGATCTTCCATCAATCAAACTGATTGATAATCACATCAGTCACTCCGTGTCCTTCAACCACAAACAACAGATATTTGAATGACAAGCAAACACACACAGTCGATGATCCGTCTGCCTGGCATCCAAACAGCCCAGTTGACCGTCTGCCAGTCAGACTGGCATAAAACCAGTCACACACACACACACACACACACACACACACACACACACGCATGCATGGCGGTTTTGTATTGTTTTCACACACACACACACCTTTTCCCTGTTTATCCAACTTACACTTCCTGTGTTTGTGCACATAACTGTGCTGCATTCTGGGCCGGCGATCAATCACGCGTGTTTACATCCGTGACGGAGATCGGTGTCACCGCTCGGCCGAGAAACAGAGCGTGAACGGCAGAGAGGCTGCATTCCAGCGGCCGAAGCGAGCCGCTGGTTCAAAGCAGAGGAGAGAGGCTGCTGTCGGAGCAGGAAGCGTTCATGGATGTTGTTTTCTGATCTCAGAAGGGTTGGATCGCCAGTTAAGTGACGGGAAGTTTGTTCTCCAGCTGCCTCTTCAGGAAGTTCCTATCTGTATTTCATGTTTTTAGTCATTCATGGGGAACTCAGCTACTCTGGGTCATTAGATCACACATTGATTACTGCTTTAAAGAGCTAATAATCAATGAGCTTTTTGAAGAAATGGTTGATGTTGGCAAAAATGGAAAACTTGTCATCTGCTGTTGTAGGAATAGAAATGTGAAAATGAAAACATGTGCAGTAATGGACTTGCTCTAATATATGATTCTTTGACGAATTTTCATGGTTTAATTAGAAATATATTATTAGTATTTTAAAAACTGTGTGCGTTTCTCTTCCTCCAGCTGCTCCAGAGGTTGTTAGACGACCGCCGGCCGACGGTGGAGATGATCCGCGCCGAGGGAGAGCGGATCGCGGCCACGGCCGACACTCAGGACCGGGAGAAGATCCAGACCCAGCTCCAGAGTCTGGCAGAGAGGTGGACTGAGCTGCTGGACAAGGCTGGTGGCAGGTACGGCTCAGGGTGGGAGGGTCTGGGTTCAACACTACACTCACTGTGGAGCGAGTAAAGAAAAGGCCTTTTCACTGAAGCAATCAATACCAAGGTATCTCGTTGCTCTCTGAAGGTCTCCCTTACACTTTTGGATTCCAGTCGACACTTCAGAACGATCACTTCTGCCCGTTTCTTCCTTCTAAAAACCAGATAATATCACGGAGAGTAAAACAAAGTCGCCTCGCTTTAAATGTGTGGTGTTGGAGAGTAATTGGTGGTGTTGCTCAGCGGCATGTAATCCCGCGGTTATTTCCTGTTTTCTTGTTTCATCTGTGTGTGGCTCCGCTGAGCACCGCTGCACTTAAAGAATGAAATAGTATCATTACTTCTGGCTTCTGTGGCTGCGAGTAATTTCAGCAGCTCGTCTGTTCACTGGGGAAAGAAATGGACCTCTGGAGGGAAGAGAACTCGCAGTGAGGAGGTCTGATATCTCTGATGAGCTTGTGTAAAGTAGAGAGTCATAACACGATCATGAAACATTCACGCCTGACGACTGTCTGGAAGGCCTCTCTGGAGTTTATTACACTAACAACACACACACAGGCAAATACGTTGGTTACACACAATAAAATACGTGTTTTCAAACCTGCGTCTTTGTCTCAGACACGCTACAATATAAATGTTTTATCTGTTTATGAATTTCTTTCAAATTTAATAATGTATCATAACATTTTTTGCTAACATTTAATAAACGCTGTTTGTAAAAAAAAAGACGACAGTTGGATGACACAAAATCAGTCTAGCAGGGAAAAAAAGTCTGGAAGCAATAAAAAAAACAATAAAATCTCTCCCCACCCCGACCCCCTCCTCATTCTCCTCATCTCTTGGTATCCTCCCCCCTCCTCCCCCTCCTCATCTCTTGGTGTTCTTCCTCCTCATCCCCCTCATCTCTTGGTACCCCCCTTCTTCCCCTCCTAATCTCTTGGTACCCCCCTTCTCCTCCTCCTCCTCCCCCTCCTCATCTCTTGGTGTTCTTCCTCCTCCTCCTTATCTCTTGGTACCCCCCTTCTCCTCCTCCCCATCTCTTGGTACCCCCCCTTCTCCTCCTCCTCATCTCCTCCCCCCCCCCCAACCCACACCCCTCCCCCCTCCTCCTCACCCCTCCTCATCTCTTGGTATCCTCCTCCCCCCCTCCTCCCGTCCTCCTCCTCATCTCTTGGTATCCTCCCCCCCTCCTCCCGTCCTCCTCCTCATCTCTTGGTATCCTCCCCCCTCCTCCTCCTCACCCCTCCTCATCTCTTGGTATCCTCCTCCCTCCTCCTCGTCCTCCTCCTCATCTCTTGGTATCCTCCTCCCTCCTCCTCATCTCTCCTCCCCTCCTCCTCCCGTCCTCCAGGCAGAGGCAGTTGGAGGAGCTGCAGGTTTTGGCTCTTCAGTTCCACGAAGCCCTGGAGCCGCTGGGAGAATGGCTGAGTGCCACCGAGCGACGCCTGAGCTCTGCCGAACCCATGGGAACCCAGACGGCCAAGATCACCCAGCAGATCACCAAGCACAAGGTAGCATTCAGACTCCCGCCGTCACAGAGCCTCGCCTCATCAAAGGGTCCCGGTCTGGGACTGTGTGTGTCAATGAGCAGGAGACCCTGGTTGATGGAGTGAAGGCTTAACAGAGGACATTGTTCACAGTTATTCAGCCTCCTCTTTGAACTGCCAAGTCACGTAGAATCAATCATAACAGCAAACACACACACAAGCAGTCTTATATATATAAAATGCCCCGACACGTAATGTAATCCAATGTAAAACAGTCATTTCCAAGTCCATTTTTCACTTTATTCATGCTAAGTTGACTTTTCAGTTTTTCTTATTTAAGTTATTCTCCTCATTCATCCATTGATGTTTATGATTTGTTGTTGTTGTTCTATGATTTGTCATTTCCATGCTCATATTTTGAGTTTTTATCCATCTGTTTTTCTGTTCTTTTGCTGTTCTTTTCTCACTTCCCTTCACCATCCCCTCAAACACACACACACACACACACCTCATAGGCGGTCCAAGAGGAAGTGTCCTCACGTGAAGCCGAGGTCGACCACCTCGAGTCCCTCAGCCAATCACTGACCCCGCTCAGCTGCGCGGCGGACCGCGATTGGTTGAGAGAGCGCGTGGGTGCGTTGAGGTCGGGTCACTCGGAGCTTGCTGATTGGTGCTCCAGGAGGGCGGGCATGCTGGAGCAGGCGCTGGCTAACGCTCAGCTGTTTGGGGAGGAGGAGGTAGAGGTGCTGAACTGGCTGGCGGAGGTGGCTCAGAGACTGGATCAGGTCTCCGTGCAGACCTACCAGCACCAGCTGCTGGCCGAGCAGCACAAACACACTCTGGTACGACCAAAACAGTTAATTTAGTATTAGTATTAGTATTAATATATGTAACAATATCATATTTTCATACTTTTAAGTAGGTAAATGTGTGTTATATAAATATAGATACATCACTAATGTGTGATTGTCTGTTTGTGATAATTACTTAATCTGTGTGGGAAAATGTACATCATCATTTTACATTGATATTAGCTTTAGCCTCACTAGCACGAAGCACAAACACAGGAGCAGTGAATGAAGGATGCTCACTGAGCTCGGGAAGAGGACACTGTGTTCTGTGTGCTGGAGGTGAACTTCCTGTCTCTCTCCCATCAGGCTCTGAATGAAGAGATCGTGAGCAGGAAGAAGACAGTGGACCAGGCCATCAAGAACGGACAAGCCTTACTCAAACAGACCACCGGTAACCTCAGCCTTCTCTCAGTCAGACTTAGTTTTTATGTGTGTTGATCCATAAAGCAGTCGACGGTCTGTGTATCATGACTGCAAAGAAACTAAAACCCCCGAACTGGAACATCTGGTCCGAGTCTCTCTTCTCATGCGAGCCGAGCTGCCTGCCTCATCGTTCCTCCTCACGAATACAATTATTCAGACAAATGTCAGTCATGAGAGGAACTATCAACACGAACTGTCCACACGGTGCGGTCAGATTTAGCAGAACATGCTTATAATGTATAAACATAACATTGTTTTGCACATTCGAGGAATGTGACTTGTGTTAACAGAGTTAAAGCACAGAATGTTATTGTCACATTTAATTTAATTGATGGATTCATTTTGAATGAATAATGTATGAGGGGAGTTAAAATGTTTTCCAACTCTGTAAATAGAGAGAGAAAAAAGAAAATGGAAATCTAAAATTGAAGAAGCAGGTCTTCTTCTGAACACGTGGATCCAGACTGTTGTCTCTGCTGACCTTGAAAGCATCAGAATGACCTTGATGTGTGTCCTCCCCTCAGGTGAGGAAGTCCTCCTCATCCAGGAGAAGCTGGACGGCATCAAGTCCCGCTACGCTGAGATGACGGCCGGCAGCAGCAAGGCCCTCCGCACCCTGGAGCAGGCCCTGCAGCTGGCCACGCGCTTCGCCAGCGCCCACGAGGACATCAACCAGTGGCTGGACGGCGTGGAGGCGGAGCTTAACAACGTGGAGACGGACGCAGCGCCCGCCTACCAGGAAAGACAGAAGGTGGGTGGAGTGTGGGACAGAATGGTTTGTCACTCGGTTTAAAACGTGTGTCTGTGGGTTTATATTTCATGGATTTGTGTTAAAAAGCAGCCTTTTTATGAAACTGGTAAATGGCCTCATTTTATATAGCGCTTTTGTCCAAAGCGCTTTACAGTAATGACTGACATCCACCCATTCATACACACATTCACACACCGACGGCGGAGTCAACCACGCAGGGCGACAGCCAGCTCGTCAGGAGCAATTGGGGTGAGGTGTCTTGCTCAGGGACACCAGGCACTCAGCTAGGAGGAGCCAGGGATCGAACCGGCAATCTTGCGGTTACCAGCCAACCCGCTCTACCTCTAGAGCTAAACCTCCAAACTGCTGACGATGCAGTTATTTTACATGACTTAGTTGAGTTTCGTGACTCTTTCTTTACAAAGTGACAGTTGGGGAATTCAGTCAGAGGTGTTTACTTGATAAAACGTCGCCCACACTTTCAGGCTGATTTTTTCACACTAGAATAAATTAAAATATATTTTGAAAAGAACATCTAATTTGATGACAGCTCCCGTCTGTAATGACATTTTCAGCCGTTCCAGTTTCAACCCACCGTCAGTTGAGTTACCATAGTAACATTGATTTCTTGGAACTCAATAACTGTTTGTAAAAGCTGTTGAACATTATTGCCATTTAATGTGTCGCCGTTCTCCTTTTTTTTCGCTCTACAATGACATTTTCAGCTTTTAACACCATTTAATAAGCGTTCAGGTCCCCAAACACACAATAGTTACACAGCAGAAGGAACTGCGACACACTGGAGTCCATTTAGTGGAGTTAATTTCAGCCTCCAAGCCTGAAAGGCTATATTTAAGCATGTTTTCCTCTTGATTGCAGCTTTTGCTTTTTAAACGTATCCTTGGCTTTGACCTCTACAGGAGCTGAAGAAAGTGTCGGCGGAGAAGCGTCTGGTCTTGGACACGGTAAACGAGGTGGGCAGCGCCCTGCTGGATCTGGTCCCGTGGCGAGCCCGCGAGGGCCTGGACCGCCTGGTCGCTGATGCCAACCAGCGCTACCGGCAGTCTGACGAAACCATCACTCAGCGGGTGCAGCTGGTACAAGCTGCCATCCAGAGGTCACAACAGGTACTGCAAGCTGTCCAGCCTGTGTGTAAACATGAGTGTTAGATCTGTGTTGCTGCGAGAACTCAAACCTGCTGAACGCTCGTTTCAGTACGAGGAGGCGGTGGATGCGGAGCTGGCCTGGGTCGGGGAGACGGAGCGTAAGCTGGCGTCTCTGGGGCCCCTGAGCCTGGAGCCGGACGTGACCGTGGCCCAGATGCAAGTGCAGAGGGCCTTCAACATCGACATCATCCGACACAAAGACACCGTGGATCAGCTGCTCGCCACCAAAGACGACATCCTGGAAACCTGCAGCGACGCCCAGAAGGACGCGCTGATGGTGAGTCAGCGATGGAGAAGATAGAGGAAGAGACCGAACGTGAGATTTAAGCTAGACTAATATCTTCTTTCTTCTTCAGGTGAAGACGGATTCTCTGAGTGCTCGGTATGACGCAGTCAGCCAGAGCCACAGTGAGCGGTTCTCGGCCCTGGAGCAGGCCCAGGTTTTGGTGGCTCGGTTCTGGGAGACCTACGAGGAACTGGAGCCGTGGTTGGGCGAGACCGAAACCCTCATCACGCAGCTGCCACCGCCAGCCATCGACACGGACGCCCTCCGACTGCAACAGGACCAGATGAGGGTAAGAGGACGTCGAATCTCTCTCAGCTCTCCACACGTAGAAGTGTGTAATTTTACACGCTCACGGTTCCCTTCGCTCCCCCTCCAGCTGCTCAGGGAGTCCATCGCAGAGCACAAGCCCCACATCGACAAGCTGCTGAAGATCGGCCCCCAGCTGGCCGAGCTCAGCCACCAGGAGGGGGCGACGGTGAGGCAGCGCTACACCGTGGCGGAGAAACGCTACATGGCCATCAAAGAGGGGGTCAAAGGTCGTGCAACGTCCCTCGACGAGGCAGTCTCCCAGTCTGCACAGGTACAAAGACCTCACTGTTCAATGCTCAGTCTGGGAAACGTTTTTCTGTCTGCAGACCTGCATCTAATGAGTTTCAGTATTTAATCTGCCTTTTTCCTCAGGAGTCTGAAAGTCAGTAAATCACATTTCACGTATTGACCTTGTTTGTTAAACTATGCAGCCGTTTGAGGGAAGAATTAGTACAAATTAGAGACCCAGGTCTGTTTGCAGGCTGATAGACGGCGTCTGCAGCCCTCAGTGTGATTACAGCAGCATGACGTCCCTGTGTGCTGTGACTGTGTTAAATGATTATACAGATTTATCAGCCACCAAAAGCTACGTTTGACTTTCTGGAATTATTTCTTTACTTTGTGTCTTTACTACATGATTTTATATCTTTTGATTAAGAGTGTACTCTCATATAGCAGTGAAAAAGTGTAATTTTAGACTTTTCTCTGAGAGCATCATGGCGTCTTTTAGTGCTCGTTTACTTGACGGATATTTGACGTTCTCTGCACTCCATCTCATGAGCCATCATTGGTCACCTGTGTGGCAGACTGAGTGTCGCTGCGTCTGCATCACCTGGCAGTTTGTACTCTACGCATGTCTCTGATATAACACATTGTGTTGTTTCTCCACCCTCCGCCCCCTCTCAAACCAACCCATCGCTCCATCTCCTCCTCCATCTGTCCTCATCCTCCACCTCCTTGTCTCTCCTCCCTCCATCCTTTAACCTTAACCTCATCATGTCCATCCCCGTCATGCAACCCTCCACCATCCCGTCCCTCGTTCACTGTGGATGTGCTGTGTGTGTGTTGCCCCCCCTCCCCCACCATCATTTTCTGCATCGTCACTGCTCACTGAAATCACCCAGCTGGTAGAGGTAAGACAACGGACTGACAGCATCAAACTGGCACTCAGGGTGCGGTAACACCACATGATTGGCTTGACTCATCAAATATGAATATTAATATTCACTAATGAAGTACTAATCTGTGATAAAGTCATCATTTATGCAGGCGGTTTATCTCTAAAGGTAACGGTTACTTATTTGAAATTCTTGAGCTTAAATGAACACTTAAAGGGATAGTTAGTGTTGATTTGAGGTTGTATGAGGTGCTACTTCTCTCTATTTCCTACAGTTTAGAGAAACAGAAGCAACACAATGTACTTCTGTGGACAGCAGCACCTGAAATAATCAGCATCAGTCCAACAGTGTCCCGTATTTACCCTAACTTTACCCTCCCATCGGACAGCCGTTATCTACGCTCCCTTCAATGCCACCATTACTTAGCAAAACACAAACAAAGTTTCTGTTTCCGTTAGATTTTTTGTTTTAAGCTTTAAGCTTTACCATAGACACACAATAACACAAACACACTAATCAATCAAGGCAGCAGGTGCTTTGAAGAGAGCGTAGATAAGTCTTCAGTTTCCTCCTTTCTATGTAAGTAACCTATAAAACAATCCAAACTATCCCTCTAAGTGTTATATAATCATCATAACGGTCCAAAGCATGTGTCTGCCAACCCTGAGTGACAATAAAACCAAACTGAATCTGTTAGGAAATGCTCCTTTTGTGTCGGTTTTGGGACCTGAATTGATCCGAGTCTCAAACTGGAACATGCTTTTCATGAATTATTGTTTCGGTCTCAGACGCGGCTTGATTGATGTCCATGAAACCAGTCTCAGATGTCCTTTTGTATCACAGAAACTGTCCCGTGTGGTTAGATGAGATTTGTTGTGTTATGTATTGATCAAAGCGATCTGATTTCCCTCAGATGCATAAAAAAAAGCTAGACTATGAGTCTCTGGTTGAACTGTGTGGATTAGCAGCTCCCTCTTGTGTGGTAGATCCAGCTTTGTTCGGGTAACAAGGTGACATTCTGAAGGGGTAATATTGAGATGGTAATTCATGTAGAAGAAGTGTTCTACATCCCCTCTACAAATGGAAATTGATGTAAGATTAATGATAATGAAAAAGCCTTAAAGTGAATGCATTCTGTCACAGATGGCCGACCACCCACATAATATCTCAGTATTTTCCCACTTTGAAAATGTCACCCAGCTGTCAGAAGCCCAGCCCCGGCCCCCTCAACACACGCTCTCCTCCTCCTCCTCATAATACGCTATTCCAACTCTCTGTCCACTCCCAGTTCCACGACAAGATGGACCCCCTGTTGGAGACCCTGGAGGGGGCGGTCCAGCGGCTGAGGCAGCCTCCCCCGGTGGCCGCGGAGGTAGACAAGATCAGGGAGCAGCTGGCGGAGCACCGGGCCCAGGGCCTGGAGCTGGACAAACTGCTGCCGAGCTTCTCCGCCCTCTGCGCCCGCGGAGAGGAGCTCATCGGGCGAGCTGCTCACGACGATCCCGCGGCTCAGGGTGAGTGGAGGGGATGTGAATGACAAACATACACATGACATACAGTCCACCTGTTTATTAGCATGAGGGGTTTACACAAACACAGCATCTCCTATTCTCATTTAAAATGGAAAATACTGGCTAGAACTGCAACAAAACATTACACAGACGTTATAAATTGGAGTGTCAGGCGTCAAAATCTTATTTTGGGCTCCATTCCAACGAGTTGACTGAACAATCAACTGGGCAAAGTCAGTCACTGTGTTACTGGCAGGAAGCCAGCGGGCAGACCCCGTCAAACCATGATCAGATGAAGCCGTTATGCTCTGCATATTTCTTCCAACGCCACCACGTGCTGAGACAAACACACACACACGCGTCTTTGTGCCACTGCCCTCTGAAGAACCCCAGCCCTCCATGCTTTATCAACATGAAGGGCCTTACTGTCTGTGGATGGTGGGAGTGGAGCGGAGACTTCACCGGTCTGGACACTAGATGGCAGCATTCAAACAAAGAAAACATTATTACTCTTTACATAAAGAATGACCAGGAGGTATTTCTCCAGCAGCCGTTTAAACTCTGACTCCTCTCTCCTCCAGCCGTTCGTAGCCGCCTCCTGCGCCTGCGCTCGCTGTGGGATGAGATCCGGCAGCGAGCCGAGGAGAGGGAGGGGAAGCTCAACGACGTCGCCGACCTGGCCGGGAAGTTCTGGGCCGACGTGGCGGCGCTGCTGAGCACGCTCCGAGACTCCCAAGATATCGTGAAGGAGCTGGAGGACCCTGGCGTGGACCCGTCACTCATCAAACAGCAGATCGAGGCTGCCGAGGTACGGAGGGCGTGAGGGAGGGAGGGAATCAGGATAAACGGGAGGAGGAGCAGAGGAATAGACTAGCAGGAATACAACCTGTAGATTTTAACAACGTTGTCTCGCTGTCGTCCCACAAGGCCATCAAGGCAGAGACGGATGGTCTGAGGGAGGAGCTGGAGTTCGTCAGGACCCTCGGAGCTGACCTCATCTTTGCCTGTGGAGAAACCGAGAAACCTGAAGTCAAGAAGACCATTGACGAGGTGAGACATCAACTCGTTAATTTGCTTCTTAAAAGATGCATTTCTGTTTTAATCTCTGCTGACCTGACGCGTCTGTCTTCCTGTCCGTCTCCCAGATGAACGCTGCCTGGGAGGGTCTGAACCGGACCTGGAGGGAGCGTATGGAGAGACTGGAGGAGGCCATGACGGCGTCTGTACAGTATCAGGACGCACTGCAGGTACCATCATGCATTGCACTGAAGGAACAAGCATAGACAGCAGAGTGATGGAGACAAATCCATGAAAACAATACATTTAATCACAACACAGACGGCCAAAAAGTTATCTGTATTTATTTATTAATTTCATCAAATACTCTTATATCCTCCACATTGACATTGGCCCTTTCGTCTTTAAAATAAAATAAAAAAAAATCATCATATCTTACATAATAAGTCCAACAAAATAGCTTACAATCAAACCATTGTCATGCTTTTTTTCTGTATCTTTCCTAGTCCATGTTTGACTACCTGGACAACGCAGTGATCAAGCTGTGTGACATGCCGACTGTGGGAACTGATCTGGGAACAGTCAAGCAGCAGATTGAAGAGCTCAAGGTTGGTCTCATTTAAATAGTTTAGATGCAATCTTTCCTCAGATTTGTATCAGGAAGTAACAAAACGCTTGTCTCCTCCTCATCCTGTCTTCCACCCCGAGCAGCAGTACAAGGTGGAGGTTTACCAGCAGCAGATTGACATGGAGAAGCTGTGCCACCAGGGGGAGCTGCTGTTGAAGAAAGTGTCAGACCAGACGGACAGGGACATGATCCAGGAGCCGCTGACCGAGCTCCGACACCTCTGGGACAACCTGGGGGATAAGATCACCCACAGACAGGTAGCACACCCTCTTGTGAATGGACCTGCATTTTTTTCTAGTCCTTTGGACCACTTTAGATGCTTTACACTCCAGCTGCCTCTAGGATGACATCTGCATCACGGAGTAAGACAAGCTGTTTCAGGGAGACACTATTCTATAGTTGACCTCCAGCTCTCATCCCTGTTTCCTTTGGGAGTTGGCGATGTTGGTCTCCGTTGGCATTCTGCAGGATTGCAATGTATTTGACAGCTGCTTTTCATTACAGTCCAAATATTTGAGTTGCTATTTTTAAGGCTGAACTTGTGTCTTTCCTCGAACCACAGCACAAGCTGGAGGCCGCCCTGCTGGCCCTGGGTCAGTTCCAGCATGCCCTGTCTGAGCTGCAGGCCTGGCTGAACCACACACACGCCACTCTGGACACGCAGCGACCAGTCAGCTCCGACCCCAAGGCCATCGAGATCGAGCTGGCCAAACACCACGTATGTCGTCCGTTACACCCTGAGAAAAGGCTTCTGTGTGTTTCTGCATTTCACATTGTTGATCAGTGATACTTTGTACTTCTGAAACCCGTCCATGTCCTTAAACAATAAACGTTGGTCTCCTGTTAATTAACTCTTTCTCCCGCCTCTTTGTCCAGGTCTTACGTAACGACGTTCTGTCCCATCATGCCACTGTGGAGAACGTGCACGGTGCTGGCTCCGAGCTGCTGGAGTCGTCTCCAGGCGACGAGGCCAGCCACCTTCGAGACCAGCTGGATCATCTCAACCAGAGCTGGGAGAGCCTCCTGCTCAAGACCCAGGACCGGCAGAAGCTGCTGGAGGCCGCCCTGCACCAGGTACTATGAAGACGCACACGGAGCTCACAAAGACCAGCACAGGAAACAGCTTTATGTCATACTTTTACTTTCACACCTCATGCATGGTAGTGGTGGTAGAATATCTTAATGTGTGGCTAGCAATCATTAACATCTAGGATCTCTCCTGTCCCTGTGTAGGCTGAAGGTTTCCATGGCGAGTTGGAGGAGTTCCTCCAGTGGCTGAGGAGGACGGAGAGCCAGCTGTCTGCCGCCAAGCCGACCGGCGGCCTCCCCGAGACAGCCAGGGAGCAGCTACAGCAACACATGGAGCTTCAGGCCCAGCTGACCCAGCGGGCGGACCAGTACCACCACCTGCTGGATCAAGGAGAGTCCATGCTGCTGGCTCGTGGAGGCGAGGAGGCGGGACCCGGTACCACCCAGACCCAGCAGAACCTGGCCATGCTGCAGAACAAGTGGGCCAGCTTAAACACCAAGATGGACGACCGCAAGGTGAGACACCAGGAGAATGTTTTACTGACTTTCTGGCTGCAGATGATTATTGATTTGTTTTTAACATTTATCTCTGATTCTTCCAGGCGAAGCTGGACGAGGCGGTTTCCTTGGCGACAGGTTTCCAGACCTCTCTGCAGGACACCATCAACTGGCTGACTCAGGCTGAACAGACCCTGAACATGGCCCAGTCCCCCAGCCTCATACTAGACACGGTCCTCTTTCAGATCGATGAGCACAAGGTACTGAAGATGCTCCAGCTCCTGGTTTCAGATTACATGTATGAGCTGCATCTCTCCCTAACCCGTTCTTCACCCGTGTCCTCCCAGGTGTTCGTGAACGAGGTGAACACCCACAGGGAGCAGGTCCTGGCTCTGGAGAAGGCCGGCTCTCAGCTCCGCTTCGCCAGCCTGAAGCAGGATGTCGTTCTCATCAAAAACCTGCTGCTGAGTGTCCAGGCCCGCTGGGACAAGCTGGTCCAGAGGTCCCTGGACCGAGGCCGGCACCTCGACGAGGCCCGCAAACGTGCCAAACAGGTACTGAACTGATTAAATACTCATTGTGTCCCATAAAGACCAAGGTTATTTTTTTAGGAATGGCCTGAATCAATCTTGACCTATGTATGTCTTAAAATATCAAACTTTCTTCAGTTCCATGAGGCCTGGAGGAAGCTGACAGACTGGCTAGAAGAAGCCGAGAAAAGGCTGGACTCAGAGCTGGAGATCTCCAACGAGCCGGACAAGATCAAAGTACAACTGGCCAAACACAAGGTACCGCAAAGTCAACCAATATCCACTCTAGTTTCTCTTTCTTTGCGTTTCCATCTCCTAATATCTCTCGTCCCACCCGTCCAGGAGTTCCAGAAGGCGCTGGGCTCCAAGCAGCCGGTTTATGACACTACAGTGAGGTCCGGGCGGGCCATGAGGGACAAGGCTCAGCTGCCTGCAGACACCCAGAAACTGGACCACCTAGTGGGAGAGATCCGCGACAAGTGGGACACCGTCTGTGGCAAGAGCGTAGAGAGGTAAAGAGGATGGTGGACCCCCCCGTCTCTTCATTACAGATGTGAATATGATGTTCAACAGCTGGTTTTCTCTCCTCCATCCAGACAACACAAGCTGGAGGAGGCTCTGCTGTTCTCAGGCCAGTTTGCAGAGGCTCTCCAGGCCTTGGTGGACTGGTTGTACCGGGTAGAGCCCCAGCTGGCTGAAGACCAGCCCGTCCATGGAGATCTGGATCTGGTGTCCAACCTCATGGACACACATAAGGTGTGTAAACACAACTGTATAGTAATAATAATAACATCACAGAAGGTTCTGACTCTCACACCACGTTTAAACATGCAGGCTTTCCAAAAAGAGCTGGGTAAGAGGACCGGCAGTGTTCAGGCTCTGAAGCGCTCGGCGCGGGACCTGATGGACACCGGCCGCGACGACACGGCATGGGTCAAAGTTCAGCTTCAGGAGCTCAGCAACCGCTGGGACACGGTGTGTGCTCTGTCGGTCACGAAGCAGACGGCCCTCCAGCAGGCCCTCAAACAGGTCAGAGAAGAAGCTCGGCTCATTTAAAGCTCCATGTCTGGTTATATAGAAAACAGGACACTGTTAACGAGTCCCTGTCTTCTTTATCAGGCCGAGGAGTTTCGTACGGCCATCCAGGTCCTCCTGGAGTGGCTCTCCGAGGCGGAGCAGACGCTGCGTTTCCGCGGCGTCCTTCCCGAAGAGGCCGACACCCTGCAGGCGCTGCTGCACACGCACCGGGGCTTCATGGGCACCGTGGAGGAGAAGAGGACGGACGTCAACAAGGCGGCCAGCATGGGAGAGGCCATCCTCACCTTGTGTCACCCCGACTCCATCACCACCATCAAACACTGGATCACCATCATCAGGGCGCGCTTCGAGGAGGTGAGGAAGGGACAACGGGGACGGAGGTTTATTTGTTTTGTAGAACATGGTCGTCCATTTTCATCGTTTGTATGTTACAAACTTAATCTGCAAACCTCTCCAGGTGCTGACGTGGGCCAAGCAGCACGAGCAGCGGCTGGAGACGGCTCTGACCGAGGTGCTCAACAACGCCAATCTGCTGGAGGAGCTGTTGTCATGGCTACAGTGGTCCGAGACCACACTGATCCAGAGAGACACGGAGCCGCTTCCTCAGGACATCACACAACTCAAAGCACTCATCACAGAACACCAGGTGGGCTCTGCTGACTCCTCACTCCACGCAGAGATGTGGTCTCCCTAATGCACCATGAGATGGAATCGGACCGGCCTGTGTTTGTGCTGTCCGCTAACAGTCGGTACACTTCTGGTGTTTGTTGTTCTCAGATGTTTATGGAGGAGATGACGAGGAAGCAGCCAGACGTTGACAAAGTGACAAAAACCTACAAAAGGAAACCAGCTGAGGCTCCCAGCAGCCTGGCGGAGAGGAGGGGCGCCCGTAAGTCCCTGTTTACCTCGTGATGCACAAATATTATCACCTCCTACAACAGGAGTGCACACGTTACAGATGGTTCCATCGGAAGTGACCGGGAGGATGCGCTAACTCTCTGCTTCCTCTGCAGGCAAACACCAGCAGCAGCAGCAGCAGCAGCAGGCAGCCATGCAGCTGTCCGGGGGAAACCCCAGACTCAACCAGCTGTGTGCACGATGGCAGCAGGTTTGGCTGCTGGCTCTGGACCGGCAGCGCAAGCTCAACGATGGACTGGACCGACTGGAGGAGGTAGATTTCCTGCTCTCTGAGGTTGCTCTGATGTCCTCAGAGGAGAAACATGTCGGCATTAAAACTGCCATAAATAAACTTAATTTAAATGTTTAGAATCACATTCTTTCACTATTTCATGAAGAGGATCACAGTGTTGTCTTCACTTTCCACTTTCAGCTCAAAGAGTTTGCCAACTTTGACTTCGACGTGTGGAGGAAGAAGTACATGCGCTGGATGAACCACAAGAAGTCTCGGGTCATGGACTTCTTCAGACGCATCGACAAGGACCAGGATGGAAAGATCACGCGGCAGGAGTTCATCGACGGCATCCTGGCTTCCAGTAGGTTCAGGGCCGCGACGGTTTAGTGTTTATTCGGTTCAGGAGGAGCGTTGTGTTGACGCCTGTCGTCCGTGTGAACAGAGTTCCCCACCAGTAAGCTGGAGATGACGGCGGTGGCGGACATCTTCGACAGAGACGGAGACGGCTACATCGACTACTACGAGTTTGTCGCTGCCCTGCATCCCAACAAGGACGCCTACAGACCCACCACCGACGCTGACAAGATAGAAGACGAGGTAAACACAGAACACCCGAGGAAATCACACACAAATACACGTATCCAAGCAACAAGCTCTCCAGCCTCAGTGGTCCGATCCATGCACGGCTGCATCCATGCAACATACAGCATCCTGCAGCCCTCGATCGATGCTGAGTAGTGTGATTACATTCACTGACACGTTGCTGTCTGTTGTGCAGGTGACTCGGCAGGTGGCCCAGTGTAAATGTGCCAAGAGGTTCCAAGTGGAGCAGATCGGAGAGAACAAATACCGGGTAAGTTCTGCTCCGTCTGTGGTTCAGAGGATCATTACAAACATGGCAACGGAGAGAAAACCTTCATCACAGTGAATTGTTTTGTAAATGTTGTTGCAAAAGATTGTTAGGTTTTTATGTTCTTGAGTGACAGTCAATGACCTGCATGTGCTGATTCACTTAGACAGGTTCTTGTTGCTTATTATTATTATTTATTGATACTGCTGCATTAAACCATTTAGTTCCTAGTTCTGCTTTACATGAATAAGAATAAACCACTTCTGAGTAATGGACAGTTTATTCTTAACTGGCTGCATCTTCACGTGTCATCAGGCAACAATTAACTTCTCCACTTTGTGTCCACATCTCACCTCATGGCCTCATTAAAACATGTCTGTGTCATAACATATCATCACATGTCATCACAGCATTGATGTAACCTGTTAATAACCTCTCACAGCCCGCCAGGATGGCCGGCTGAGCCCTCTCTGTCGTTACCTAAACATTAATAAAGCCCCGTAAATGTGATGCATAGACGCACGCCGAGCTGCTGGGCTCCGGTCACTCAGCCGCCATCGCTCTGAAAGCACAGCATGACCATCAGCGTTTCTAACGACCCTGGTAAACCAGCCTGAAGACACAACGGATCCCATTAAGAGGGAATCTGTTCGTGTTTTCTTCTTGATTCCATCCAATCAGATTCTTTCCAACGTTATGTCCCGCCTCCTCTCCTGTTTCACTCGTCACCATAAGGAAGATAGATTGTTTCAGCCCCACTTTATGACACGTTAAGTGTGTGTCTCTATAGCTATATGATATTTCATTGGCTCCCCAGCAGCCTGCGTGTACATATGCAGCACTTTACAGCGGCTGTTGACAGTCTTCGGCAGCACTGATCCTCCATCGCTGCTCTCTGCGTGTCCACGCCATCGTTATCCGCTGGGTGATGATGTCTAGTGTCCGACTGCAGGACAGAACTACTCCGTCCTGTCTTTGCTCTTGTTTGTGTCTGGCTTCACTCTCCTTCGCTGTCTTCATCTCCATCTCCCCGTCATCAGCTGGCCCTTCTAATAAAGCGTTGTCATAACGACCACTGCATCTTCTCGCTCCTCACGACTAACAGAAACACACAATGACATTGTTAGACGACCGTGTATAAATGGTCATACGTCAGCGACCAGTTCATGTTTGTTCACTCTTGCTCTGTTTCTTTCTCTCTGTGTTCCCGTGCTCCGTCTCCACTGGATTTATTGTAGTTCTTCCTTGGAAACCAGGTAAAGTGACGCTGCTGCTGCTGCTGTGATCTGATGTGTGAAATCTGCTTCCCGATCCCCCAACCATATGGATGCTCTCTGCTTTTAATTCATTTTAAATTCCGTATTAAATAATGATTAAAAATGAAGAAGAAGCAATCCACTGTGGCCATGCGGCGTGTAAGCAGGTTTCACCGTCCGGTCGTCTTCCTGCTGATGTGTTTGGTGTTGAGAGACAGATTGTGAAGCAGTCGACGAGGCTGAAGTGGTAATTAGTGGTTGAGGTGATCTGTAGTGTGCTGTGGATGAGATGGGAAGAGATCCAGAAAACTTCTTCTTCTTCTTCTTCGCTCTACGGTTTAAATCGTCCAGACTGCATAGAAACGCTCCAGTGATTCCAAATGATGATGCTTGAGTTTGGGTGGCTGGTGAACGAGACTGAGAATCATCCGTTTGACTCTTTAGTTCTTTAGTTCTGTCAGTGCATGTTTTTTTTTTTTTTCTGTCATTGCATGATGAAGTAGAAGAGATCGCTCAGATTGGGGCTGCTTGGTGTGATGCTGCGATTCTATTCAAATTCATCCATCATTATGTTTATTCTGCTCTCTGACTTCGTCTCCTCTCTCTCCTCTCTTCCATCTCTCCTCTCCTCCTCTGATGGGTTTCCATCCCGTCAGTTCGGCGACTCTCAGCAGCTCCGTCTGGTGAGGATTCTTCGCAGCACGGTGATGGTGAGAGTCGGAGGTGGTTGGATGGCTCTGGATGAGTTCCTGGTTAAAAATGACCCATGCAGAGGTGAGTGATGTTTACTGTCTCTCTCTCTCTCTCTTCTCTCTCACACACACACACACACACACACAGACCTCCTCTGTCTCTCTCTCCACTTTTTAACGATTCGATCTAAGGAGTCCGCCGTGGCAGGAAAACAACGGATCGTTCCATTGTGGCTTTATGGGGGTGTTGGATGTCTGATGTTACAGCTGTCCGTTTAGTCATATCATCAATATACAAATAAAGAAAACAATATATATTAAAAAAATATTATCCGATGATAGTGATGAATTTGACCCGGCAGACAGATGAGGTTTCCCCTCTGAAGCCTACTTTGGTAGCCTGGTAACACACATGTGACCAACTTCATCAGTGAGTCTCTCCTTCGTTTGGCAGTTTTGTAATGAGACATTTTAATGTGAATGATATATGATCAGTCGGGTTTAGAACACAAACACACTCGTCTCCTCTTCATGGCGTCAAACTCCTGGAGGAGCTTCCTGCACTGAGCTGGTGACGTTTCCAGGAAAACACACGTCCGCTTGTCCGTCAGCAGGTGATGCAGTGAAACCTGCCTCGCCTCTCTCTCTCCAGTGTCGTCTCCATTCGGTGTCTCTGTCTCTCTCTCTCTCTCTCTCTCCATTTCTTCCTCTGGAACCAGTTCACCATCTCATCATCTTATTATCTCCCGTGGGTTTATTCCTGTTTACAGCCAAGTCTCTCCTCGGCCTCTTTCCTGTCTTATTTACTTCATTCTCTTTTAAATCAAACGCTAGTATTGCATGGTGCATGGTCCTCAGTTCTCTCCCTCTTCCTCTCTCTCTTCCTCCCTCCCTCCCTCTTTTCTCTTTCCCCAGTGCAACATCCAGGACTTAAGATTCTCCGCTCCGATTCCAGTAGCTCCATCTCATCTCGTATAGGTTGGACTTCTCCTCTATCTCTTACACTTTCACGCTCTCCTAACTGCCTGTCTTTCCTCCGCCCCGTCTCACCCCCTCGGTGGACATTATGTCGGAAAAAATCTGTACTGTAGTCAAAGGCGATGTATATTTGTTTCATCCCGTTTGAATTGTGCCGTGAATTTCCCACATTATGTTAATTTAAAGGATCATTTTAATGAAGTTGAGAAAGTCTCCGTTTGTCGTCGTATTAAGTTTAGTGTGAAACCGCTCAGTGAACTTCATCGCTCGTCTTCACACAATGGGATGTGTTTTATCAGCAGCTCTGTCTATCAGACAGGAAGTGAGTAACGTTACATCCTGGTACCGAACACAGCGTAGCTTCACAGATCTTTCTTATTACGTATTTTCACTTATACTTCAACTGTTATTTGACCAAAATCCACGTTCTTGACGTATAAAATGATCTTTTTAACAAACATCATGGTACAAGTCAAACTCTGTTGACTACATTATATATTTTTCCGGAAATGGTGGTCCACTGGAAGGGGCGGGACTTAGCCTCTATATCTTAATCTCTTCTTCTTCTTCTTCTTCTCTGGTTTGTTGGTTTGGCCTTGTTTTTCCGTGCCTTGCTGACTGTGAATCTCCTGACTAACGTTATGTCTCCCCACTGTTCTGCCCCCCCCGCTCCTCCCCCCTCCTCCCCCCTTTCTCCCGGCTGTTGCTCCTCATGCAAGCTATCCTGACCTGGTTTTAAACCACTTTTCAGGGGTCACTGACACTCGTCCCCATTGGTTGTGTGTGTGTTTATGGTCTGTGTGAGCGTGGCGATGAAGATTTTTAAATGTGTGTGTGTGTGTGTGTGTGTGTGTGTGTGTGTGTGTGTGTGTGTGTGTGTGTGTGACTCCACCGTGAGCATGCTGTTGTTTCACGTTGTCTCTTGTGTGTCTCTTAGTGACAGTCACTCCCGGCTATTTCTGCTCCCGAGGTATCTACACTTCCTGTCTCTCTGCTCCTCCTTCACTCTCATCCATCCATCCAGCTGTCTCCATATATAACCACAGCTGTCCATATACATGTGTATATATATGTGTGTGTGTCCTGTGGTCGGGTTGGTGTGTCTAGGCATTGATGTCTTGTCTGTGTGCCACATGTTTGCGTCATGCTTTCCTCATTCACAACAAAGCAGGATTTGGCCGACCCCCTGGTCTTGTTATTTCATTTTTAACTACTTTTTTTTTTTTACGAGGAATTAAAGATGAAGACGTAAAAAGAGTTTATAAAGACGTTGCTGTGTTTTCATGTTAAAATGAACACGGCTTATTCCCGTGTCAGGAAGTGTAACTTCTGTCTGGTGTGAGTGTGTAAGACCTGGGCGTGGCCAGCCTGGGTTTCTAATAACGCCCGGCTTCCTCGTGTGATGGCTGGTTGGTGGGAGACACAATTACAGGGTGCACCTGGCTGGCTGGCGTTGAGGGGGGACGTAATTGCAGGGTGCACCCGTTTAATTGAGCGGCCTTGCTCTCTGGTTGCTAGGCTACGATGGTCGCGAGGCTCAGCGTTGCACTGCTGCTACGGCTAGCTGCAGCCTTCTTCTGCTCTCTTCTTCTACTTTTTCACTCCCTTCATTTACTTTCTCTTCCATCTTCCTCAGTCCATCTGTCTATTTTCTCCTCTCTCTCTCTCTGTCTCTCTCTGTCTCTCTCTCTCTCCGTGGCTGGCTTCTCCAGGCTTGTTGTTGTCTGCTGGGGCTGCTGCACTACTTTCTAAACCAGAATGCTGCTGCGTGACCTCCACAGGAAATAAATAGGGATGAGAGAAGAGACCAAGCGAACTGAGACGGCTTGAAAAGCTCTCCGTCTGAGAAGTCATCCTATAGATCTGTATTAAGGCCATGAATAAGCACGTTGGAGCGGGTTGTTGTCATTAAAATCGTATCTGACTGGACTTTGCCAGTTGATTAAAAAGTGTGTGACAGCGATCCAGCAGTAAAACGCCTCATGCATGTACCTGCTGTTTGCACCGGACGCCTTGGAGTGAGCTTCTGTCATGTCTCATTATCCATCATAACATGCGGGTGATTCAACAATACTAATAATGCTTATATTATTATGTATAAGTCAAAGAACATACATATCAGGGTATTAAAGTGCTGCAATAACTTCCTGTCTGCTCCTCTGGACCGCTAATAAAACGTCAGAGCAGAACTATGTAACTATAATACAAGAATGTGTGATTTAGTCCCCTCGGTCCAGACCAACTACAGGTGTGAAAGCTCCCTGTTAGTTTTATTTTCCATATTCTATGACAGAAATTAAAATCGTTGTGAGTAAACAACGATGTAGCTCTTCTTAGGAAGAATCAATCAATAATATTAGATTGTTGTATTTAAAACTATCCATATCTAGACATATGGAATGAGTCACACAACCTGCACTTTCTAGTTATTAGCATCGTTAAGTATCAATAAGATTTTCTCTTTAAACATGTAATCACTCTGTTAGCAGCGTTTTGATGAGTAAATAAATCCTGAACAGGAAGCTGAGTTTGTGTGATGGTGTTGATTAATTCAGTCCGTTTGCTGTCCAACCAAACACAGTCACTCACGTCTCCCCTTAAAAACCGTGCACGTGAGACAGTGCACGTGAGACCCCCCCCAAACACCCGCCCTGCTCACGTGCACTCTCAAATGCAACATGCACGGACTGTGACGTCTGCAGCCGAGGAAGCACCGACTCTCTCCCTCACTCTGCTCGCTGCCTCTGCCGCCCCCTGCTGGAGGAGAAGCGTAACAGAGCGACTCATTTGTCTCCCCTGTCTGTCTCTCTGTCTGTCTGTCTGCCTGTCTTCAGCTCGCGGCCGCACCAACCTGGAGCTGAGAGAGAAGTTCATCCTGCCTGAAGGAGCGTCTCAGGGTCTGGCCGCCTTCCGCTCCCGAGGGCGGCGCTCCAAGCCGGGCTCCCGCAACGCCTCGCCCACCCGCTCCTCCTCCTCGGCCTCCCACAGCGGCGCCTCCCTCCCCTCCGCTCCCTCCACCCCCGCCACACCCACGGCCTCCGCCTCCTCCAGGGTAAGAGTCCCGTTTCAGTCACCTGGAGTCAGACGCTTGTTTTGGGTTTCTGTGTTTCCATCGTTCTGGTGAACGTGACGTCTCACACTAACATCCTCCATGGAGATCATTCCCGTGTGTCATGTGACATGTTTCTGTCATCAGTGCATTCATCGCTGGATTTTATTAAAGGGGAACTCAACATCTGTCCACATAAACAACCACATATGTATGCATAAATGTAGATGTTGTACAGATATGATATGTTCATATTGTCAAGCCTCTGTTTGATCATGTGACATATGTGTGTGTGCTAGCTTCATAACTGCTAACTAGCGCACTTTAGGGCCCGACTTCTTACACCACGTCACACGCCCACACACACCGTCCTCACCTCTCTCTCTCCCTGGTGAAGCCGTTTTAATTACGGTCGCCATGGCGATCCGCTCACATGCAGTAAATGCTAACAGCGTGCGGCTAAAAGGTTTTAAAGTCTTAACGTTGTCGTGGCTGACTGCTATGAACATCATCGTTGTCATGACAACCACTCATCCATGTAGTTCAGTGTAGACCGACTGAAGCACGTGGGTGACTTTGTCTGTGTGTTTAGTGTTTTATGGGTTTATTTTACACATTGTCCAGCTGTGGTCATCCTCCTGTTGCTGTTGTTGTCTGACATCACCACATCCTTAACTGTGAAGTTTAATTTTGTGTTCTTGTTTCTTTGTTTTGTCTTTCATCTTTTCCCTTCGTTCCTGTCATTCCCGCTAACCTGCTTATAAAAACGTGCTTCCTGCATTGTTGCGTTCTCTGGGAAAAAAAATACAAATCAAATCCTCTGCTGCGACACAAAACCACACTGCGCTGCACTTCCAACCGCTCCCTCCCTCCCTCCTTCCCTCCCTCCCTCCCTCCCTTCTCCGCTTGCTTCTCCCGTCCGCTGCTTCGCTCTCCTTCCTCCTCCACCCTTCCTTCCTTCCTTCCTTCCTTCCTTGCTCCCTTCCTCCCTTCAGTCCTCCCATACTCACTCGCGTGACTATGCCAAGCCCTGGCTGGCACACAGTAAAACTCCGACGCCAACCAAGTGCCACTGCTGCCCAGATCTCGGTCACAGCCCCACCACTCCTGGGCATGAGGTAACACACTCACCCGATACCCTCCCTGCCCCCCCCCTCACCCCCCCTCCCCCACTGAACGCGCTAATGCACTAACGCACACACCGCCACGTAGACACTTAAGTCGCTGCGATGTGAAAACTCTTGTGTTTTCATGTTTGGATTAAAGATGACATCATCTCTTCAGAACCTCTGAGAGATGACCGGATTTAATCTGACTAATATATTAAAGTGTATTAATGACGCTGTCGATGATGTTTAATCTTTACACATTTTAAATGCAGTTTAAGAACTCCGAATAATACATTTTTTGACTTTAAGCTTTTTTTTTTTTAAATGTTATTGTTTTTTTCGCATTTTTAATGCGGATTTGAAACTTGATACATTGATTAGTTTTAAAAATTGCTAATAATTATTCAATGATTTGTTCAAATCAGCTCAAACAAATCACATTTTCTAATCAAATGACAATGCGACAATGGGAATGAACCTACATAGATTCATCACTCATCCATTGACTTGCAGCTCGTCTTTGTCTCACGTCAGATTAAATCACAACACAAATAATCCACAAATGATCCAATAAGAATCAGGCTGAGATCAATGCTTCTATAGAGAGTAACTGTAGTGATCTAACATCGTGTTGTGAGTCTGTGTGTCTGTGTTTGATCTAGAAACACTACAGTGATGTAATCTTCAGTCACATGACCTCCAGAGTCCCGTTATCCTCAGGTTGTTCCCTGTGTTGTCCTGCAGGGGGCGCCGTCTGGGTCCAAACTGAAGAGGCCGACGTTCCACTCGAGTCGCGGCTCGCTGACCGGAGAGAACGGAGGATCGACGCACTCCTGCAAACCGTCCCGGACCGGTGAGTCCGCCGATGTGTCCTTACACAGATCATGTGATTCTAACGAGCTAATTAGATCATTGAGAGTGTGACGTCATGCTAGCAGCTCATGCTAACATCTAACCTTTGATAGATGGATCTTCAGTTTGCCGTTAAATGATGAATATCATGCATGAAATAGGCTGCATTAATAAGATATTGTTTAAAAAGATATATATATGGCGAGAACTTTGATGGTGGTTGTGTGGGATTCTACAAAATCAATAGGATTCATCCTCTGGGGACCATGAACATCTATTCACAACCTCATGTCTTTGATTGATTTGGAGTGACTATGTGGACATTGACTGGTAGAGGATCCTCCTCAGCGTCTTTTCAAGGTTTATTCCTTCTCACTGGAGGACGGAGGATGTTGTTTGCTCTACAGATTTTAAAATCATGTCATTTGGTTCTATAATTTGAATTGACATTGCCTAGACATGTTGTTGCACATTTTTAAAGCATGTTTCTTCTCCGTCCTCCGTCTAGACCCGAAGCGAGGCGGCTCCACGGCCAGCGGGCCGACCAGCCGCGCCGGCAGCCGAGCCGGCAGCAGAGCCAGCAGTCGCCGCGGCAGCGACGCGTCGGACGCATCGGAGCTGCAGGACGCTCGCTCCGTCTGCTCCGACGCCTCGGACACCCCGCGGAGACCCGGAGCCAAGCCCTCCAAGATCCCCACCATTTCCAAGAAGACCCCCAGCCCAAAGACCCCGGGGGCTACAAAGAAACAATAAGTCCAGGCCGCACAGAAACGTGGCGTAGAAGGACTTCTGTCATCGGCACCGACTCGTCCGCGTGAAGTCCGTGGGGCTCGTGATGAGTTTGTGCGCTGTGACGGACGTTTTCCAGGGGAAAGGAGGAGATGGATGAGTGAATCTCCTTCTCCTTTCCCCGCTTTCATGAACTGAAAACATGCACAAGAGGAGAGTTCTGGTCTGGCGGTCCCAGGCCAGAATCTGGGGTCGAAACTGACTTTTCCCCTTTAAGAAGAGACCCCATTATTGCCTTCCAGTCTCCTGCTTGGTGTTTCAGAAAGGTTCCCCACCAGCGAGGAACCGGACCCCGACTGACCCGACGTGATGCTGCCTTACTTCCACACTTCTGTCCCGATCAGACAGAGCAACCGCTTTATACCACACGTTCAACACGGAGGCGGGGGAGCGGGACACGCCACCGCCATCGCCACGGCTACCAAAACAACACAGAAAAAGAGAAATTATTATTTTGGCTTGTGGGCGAGCCGGAGAAGACAAATATGCAACGACTGCCATGTCGATTGGTTGGCAAGAAACGAGACGCGTTCCCCGAAAATCTGCAGCCGCCACGCGGGGGAGAGCTCACACACACACACACACACACACACACACACACACACACACACACACACACACACCGGCTGACCTCAGAGGGGCGACGGTGGCGGTGCTGCTGCAGCCGAGGGCAAACACTCACACTCAAACACCGCAGAGCAGACTCCTCCCGACCGCTGGAACGTTCACATCAGCCTCCTGTGTGCTTCTCAGCGAAGGGCGGTGTGGTTTTGTCACATGCCGGCGTAACAGTCCGACACACGAACATCACAAACCGGCAATAGGAAGGACTATTTTTATGGCGACACACTCGACTAACAGCACATTACTGACAATATACGACCTGTGTATCCTAACCCGATGTTCAGCAACCAGCATGCACTAATTGTCTCTTCCTCTGCAGTTCTACCTTAATGTCTACGCTGCGTTGCTCATAGCAACCCAGTAGCACACTCGCACACACACACACACACACACACACACGGGGTGGTGTGGTTAAATGTGTGTCGTTGTTACAGGAAATGATAGAGGTCATTGACTTGAGTCACTGTATGCAAAGATTTTCATTTGCGAATGTCATTTTTGTTTTTCTTCTTGTTGTTTTCTGGTTAATTTATAATCCAGTTGTACTTTTTGTTATTTAGCTTGAAAGAAAAATCTATTTATTTTTCGGTGTCATGTCATATCACCATTGGCGGAGAGTGATTTAGTATTATGATTAAAGGAATCGTGGGTTTTTTTGTACCAAGGAAACATGTCCGCTCTTCTTTGTGTTTCTACTTCATTGTAACGTTACTCACTCGGTCGCTGACTCTGGTGGCAGCCTTGTTTGTTCATTCTTCTTTTTTTATTTGCTAATGACTACAATTCCCAGACCATGACCAAAGGGGTTTGCCCTTCATGTGTAGAGAGAACTACAAATATGAATGACAGGAGAGCTGGGCCGAGCGGACCAATGAGAGCGGGTTTCCTCCCTCATGTCCCGCCCCAGCGTCTCTTCTTCTAGGCTTTTTTTTCACTGACGGCCGAGTCGTTGTTGTCTCAGTGTACGAGATGAAGTTTATGAAAAACTAATGAAATTACAGTAAGAAAGACATCTTAAGGTGATTTTTATTTATTTATTGTCTCTCTGAGGGTGGGGGGGATTCGGGAGCAGGACGAGTCCTCCACCTTTTGATGCTGTGCTACTCTCAGTGTGATGATGACATGGAGGGGGGGGGGTCCTACTAGGAGTCAATGGTGTAAAAGTAAAACTAAAATTATAAACATCTTTTGTTCTGTTTTTGTATTAAAAAATATGCTTGCAGTAAAACCCTGGTTTTTGATTTTTGTTTTTATGTATCATTTATTGATCTGTGGAAATGTGTTCGTTTGTGTGTGAATGTGTGTTTGTTGCATGAAAATGTGTGTTATTATGAACGGGCAACTATTTTAATAATTGATTCTGTGGTGAAAAGTTGTTTTTTCCAAATATAATTATCAAAAAAAGCTTTTTTAAAACATCAACTTGGGCTCTGGGAACATTTTGTTTTTGAACATTTAATTAAGTCATTTTTGTCAATGATTTTCTTTCATTGATAAATATTTTTTACTATATTTATAGGTTTAGCAGCACATTTAAGCTTTTTAAACAGTGACAGTTTGCATGTACAGTAGATGTAACATTTCTAAGATAAGTTTCCTTTAAGTTTTTCATAAATGTGTTCTATTTCTCAGAGTTCAAACCATTTTCATTAATAACAAAAACATTTTCCTGTATGATTATAATCCGTTTTAGAGGCGTGTCCGTCTACATCATCCTCTTATGGGACTATTTCTTGACGTAGGCTTTACGTCTACATGTGCATGTGGTCATCTTTTATTTTGGTAATGAGCTAATTGGATGTAATTGTGTTTGCAGACCACAGACGGGACCAGGTAGCGACCCGGGTACAGATAGGGACACTTCCTCTTAGATGAGGTGGTTTCACGTCCTCCAGCTCCGTCTCCCAGTTCCAGTTGACGCGTCTGTGTGAGACGGAGACTGAGGGAGTGTTTGAAAATAACTCTGTGCTGTTTATTTGGTGGTTCCACCGGAGATGATGAGGTCTGAGTCGCTGCAGCTGTGTGTACACACTCATTTTCTGTCCTCGCTCAATCCATCTCCCGTCCCCCCTGCAGTCCATCTGTCATCCAGGCTTCCCTCTCCGATGAGTCCTCCTCGCTCACTTCCACCACTTCTGTCTCCCTGGAATGTTATTTTTCCATTTTCACTTTGGTTTATATGGTTTCAAGGGCACTCGGCTCCCTTTTTCTAGCGAAGCCACTCCCAAAATCTGTTTCTTTCACCTCCTCTTCATCGTCTCCTCTCACTCCTCTCACCATTATCAGACAGAAACTCCTGGATGTTGCCGAGGAAAGAAAAACAAAAACTGGGCACAGCGTTAATTCCTGGCATTTGGGACTCGCCCTTTGGGCCAGGACGCAATGAAGCGCGTGGTCACTCTGGTTTGGTCAGCGTTATTCAGGCCGTTCAAAGTGACCACAAGTTCCAGCCGGCTTTGAAGACAAGAGTACACAAACAGGCTGGACGGTATTTCAGTCACGTCTCTACCCTGCAAGTTTTCTTTCAACACACACACACACACACTGAATAAGCAAAGTAAACTAATGAACCACTCAACAGGAAACGGTGTGATGCGTTTTGGGCATCGAGTTGAGATGTTCAGCGTTAATCAGTAAAAGTAAAACTTCTTCACTCCAAACTTTAATTAAGAGAAAGTATGAAAATAAATATGATTTATCTGTAAGCAGCAGTGTTGCTCATTCTACATAATATATTATAATTAATTGTTAATCATATTCTTTCATCTGCAAACTTACTAATCAAATAAATGTAGTTCAGTAAAATGTGTAGAAATACTTTAAAGTTGTACAAACAAGAAAAGTCACTTAACTAAATCTAACTTAAACCGTTAAAGTATTAACAACACAAATGGGCTGAAAATGTAGCTTTTAGCTGGAAAACTTTAGCTAAAATAGTTAGCTAGTTGATGCTAATTAGAGCTTCGCTATGCTAACATGTTTATTATCCAAATCTTCATGTTTATTTTTTAAATAAATTAAAGCTAACTAATTATTTTGTGTCTTTTTGCTCACAATGACAAAAAAACTTTATAAGAACTATAAGTTAGCTAATATTTGGTGTATTTCCATGACAGTTAGCTTTAGCGTAGCTAGCAACAAATGTTTTCAGCTAAGTTAGTCAGTTAGCCACACAGTCAAATAAGGAAACTAAATAAAATTAGAAAAATGTAAATGTATTTTATTTAAATTAGCTTGAATCACCTGCATGTAAGTAGCGAGCTAACTAACTGACTAACTGACCGCAGCTTAAAGGAGAGATATAAAGATTAATATTACGTATTAGTAAACTGACCATATTATTTATGTATTGGGTTTTTCTGCTGCAGCGTTTGTTTTGGTTTTCCACTCGGTTCGACATCTGCAGAGAAACTCTGAGTCCGTTCAGTCGTGAGCAGAACGAGGCATCGGGCCATCTGACGATGAAAGGAAGTAGTCATGAAGAGATGAAAAGGAGGAGACGGAGAGACGAGGTCTCCCAGAGACCACTGGGAGGGGTGAGGATGAAGTTTAAAGACTTGAGGAGGGAGGGAGGGAGGGAGGGAAACTCCCTCTCGGCTTCAGGCGCTCACTGCTGCTCAGCTCTGCCTGCAGATCCACAAGAGCTGCCGCAGATTTGAAGAAACCCGAGGATTACGATCAGGAAACGAGCTGTTCGAAGCTGGATGACGGCAGATATCGGGGACCCCAGAGATGTGTGGGTGGCCCGCGGTCTTCAATGGACCATTAAGTACTCAAGGACTGGATGAAAGCTTCCAGCTGTGATCGTGGACTCGCTGCGGCGTCCACCCCGGGAGAAGGTTGCCCTCCGACCTCTGGAGCACCTGCTCATCGCTGAAAGTACTTTCCATCCCAAAGTTTGACTTCAAAGACCGGCCTCTGTCGGTGTTCACAACATATTGGATAAAGCTTGTAATTATGCCCTCGCTCTCATTATCTCTGTTTCTTCTGCTGCACGACTGAGAGGTGAGGGAGACGCGGATCAGAGGGTGAGGCCTTTTTTTTTTCTTCTTTCTTCAAGATTAGAGAAGGTAGAAGGGAGAGAGGAAGGCAAAGGGGGGAGGGAGAGATAAACAGAGGGAGTTCAAGGCGGTAAACACGTCCCATCCAGAGCCAGCTCTTCTCTAAACACATCAGGCAAAGATCAGGATCTGTCTGGAACGGGAGAACTGGAGCGAGTCGAAAACACTGAGGTCGCCCGTCTGGAAACACTGGAGGGAAGAGAGACGAAGGCGGATTCATTGTGAGACTGAACATCTAGATTTTCCAGCAGAGAGGAAGAAACCATGGACTCCCACAGCTTCTCTTGTCTTTGCAAGATGAAGCGGCAGCACGTGAGCAGCGTCTTCCACGCCAGATCCCGGTCTCTGCTGCACCCCAGGACCCTGGTCCTGCTGCCCCTGCTGCTCCTGCTCTGCCTCTCCCTGTGGAGCCAGCAGGCCGAGGCCCTGGTCCACTCCAGCTTCCGGCGGCTCAGCGGCCGCGAGAAGAAGGAGATGCAGAAGGAGATCCTGTCCATCTTGGGTCTGCAGGGTCAACCCAAACCCCACCCGCCTCTACGGCCGCCCTCCTCCGCGCCGCTCTTCATGCTGGACCTGTACCACGCCATGTCGGCCGACGGCGAGGACAACGAGATCATCGTGAACGGAGCCGGGATGGGGAAGTTCGGAGGGGCGGAGAGGCTGGCTCAGGTCAGCCACGGCGTCCTGCCGACGCTCAGCACGCACACGCCGCCGCTGGGGACGGTGGTCAGCGAGGCCGACACGGTGATGAGCTTCGTCAACCTGGGTGAGTAGACCGTCGCCACCTGGGGGGCACAGGAAGTGATGCGTTATTATTATTATTATTTGTATTTTTTGGATCAAACCTCCAGGAAACTCGCTGGGCTTTCAAGCTCATCTGACTTAGTGGCCAAACTATAGAATGACCACTTCCTGTTTGGTCATGTGACGCCGTCGTTCTCTTCACACACAAGGAAGAAACATTTAAGTAAAAAAAGAACAGAGCAGCAATGACGTCACTAAAATAAAAGCCTGCAGGGCTTAAAGTGGGAGGAGGCGGGACGTGAACCATGCTGTGGTTTGACCGCCACATTTTATAATTCCAGCTGGACTTCAAAGGACGTTTGACATTTAGGAAAACGTGCTTTCTTGCCAATAGTTGGGATTGAGTTTGTACGATGAATGTGATGCTGTAGCCAGCTAGCTAACGTTAGCATAAAGACTGGAAATGGCTAGCCTGGCTAGCTAAACATAATCGTAACGTTAAATATCACAAGTTAACGTGTTATATGTGGTTGATTTAATGTGTAAAACACACGTAGTTTTGGAGGAGGGGTTACGCTCCCGATGTTTCTTGGGAGAACCTCCCAGAACCTCCAGAACCACCAGAACCACCCAGAACCACCAGAACCCCCCAGAACCTCCCTGCTCTGAGAAGATCTCTGGCATGGAGATGGATGGAGGACGAGGACAGATGATGAAAGTTATCATAAGTAAATATTTAGAGAAGTTTAGAGAGGATTCAGTTCTGTAAGAAACCAAAAGGAAAAAACAAAGAACTTAATGATTATCGAGGTTTTTTATTGTCCTTATTCAGTGAATTTTAGTGCCGTGGTCTCGTAGTAACTATAAATCATTAGTAATAATTCATACAGAGCCCCCAAAGCAGTATATATATCATATATGAAAGTACATTTAATATTTTTTTTATTTTGGACAGTTTTTTGACAACCAATCAACTCCAGATTAATTGATAATGAACTAAATATATAAATATATCATAAATCCTGTAAAACTTTTACCCAGAGATCCGTGTGAACGCTCCGCAGCCGACTGATGCCAATCTGTCAAAGCAGGAAGAATCAGACATCCTCCCCTCCGCCGCTTCCTTCCTCCTGCCCGTCTGGAATGTGATGGCGATCTGAGGAATGGGAAAACCATGGGAAACGCCGTCTCTAATGAACTCACATCAAATGAACGCTTTCCTTTTTCTAAAATTCTCCTCTCTACATCGGAGAAGAAAACGCATCAGTTAACACTGTAAAAACACAGCGTTTCGTCTCCAAACTTCTTCAAACGTGATTTAAACGTTACTTTAACGTGATTTAAACGTGACTGTAATGTGATTTTAACGTGACTTTAACGTGATTTAAACGTGATTTAAACTTGACTTTAACGTGATTTAAACGTGACTTTAATGTGATTTAAACTTGACTTTAACGTGATTTAAACTTGACTTTAACGTGATTTAAACGTGATTTAAACGTGACATTAACGTGATTTAAACGTGATTTGAATGTTATTTAAACGTGATTTAAACGTGACATTAACGTGATTTAAACGTGATTTGAATGCTATTTAAACGTGATTTAAACATGATTTAAACATGATTTAAACGTGATTTTAACGTGATTTGAATGTGATTTAAACATGATTTAAACATAAGTTATTATCATTGATGGTAACTGTTGGGCTTATTTTAATAATGTTACTTACTATATTCAAGTCTTCAATGTATTAGTTATATTATATTATATTTTGTATTAATAATCTACATCTGCAACATAGTTAAAGCTGTTAAATACACAAAGTATAGTACAAAGTATTACTATCTGCCTCCAAACTGGAGCTGAGTAGAAGTATAAAGACGTAGAAATGGAAATACTCAATTAAACGATATAATAGGTCATCATTGAACCCAGGCAGAGTAAAAGCCAGCATGTCCATGAAGCTCCGGTCACCTGACCCTCCGCAGACTCTGATATCACGTCTCCATGAGTGTGTAGTTCATGTGAGTTGAATGAAGCAGGTCTGGTATGTGTTTCTACGCAGCTGCGTGGAATTAGAGGCTCCGCCGCGGACGACGAGATGAAAATACTGTGTGGAGGCAGCGACGCTAAAAATACCAGGCAGCCTGCAATTAGTGGTGTTTGTGCTGAGCAGCTGCTGTGGTTCAGGGCACTAAGTGTCTCTAATTACTGCTGTGTGTGTGTGTGTGTGTGTGTGTGTGTGTGTGTGTGCTGATATGAGCACGCCCAAACCATCAGGGGTGTCCTGTCTTTAGTATCTCTATTTATCTGTGTGTGTGTGTGTGTGTGTGTGTGTGTCCCTATGGGGTTCCCCACAAGGACACACACACACACACACACACACTGTGCTGGTGTTTCGGTTTCCACGGCGCCCGCTCACGTCTTCATCTGCATAACGTGTTTGAACAGGAAGTCCAAATAAGGACGTGTCATCAGTCATGTTTTTTTGCCAGAATGAAGTGGAACATCACAATGTTCTCTGTCGCCAGCAGCTGCCGAGGTGCCCGTAAGCAAGGCACTACACCTCCATCCTGGCCATGATGTGAGGATGTTGGTGGAAAAGAGAGTACATGCCTCATAAATGTTCTTTGGGTCAATAAATCTCTGCACTGGTGCAGAGTAAAAGAATATAAATACATGGTATATATATATATATATATATATATATATATATATATATATATACATATACATAAACTGTATATATAATACTTCAGTGAAAAAATAGTGTAATAAAAAGTACTATACCAGCTTATGAAACGTATTATGTAGCATTTTCTCCTTTTATTTAAATGAAATATTAGATTATCTGTTCTCCTCCATGTAAACGTCTAATGTCTCTGCAGTGGAACAGGAGCGTGACCTCCTGCAGCCTCGTCCGTACTGGAAGGAGTTTCGCTTCGACCTCACGCCCCTCCCTCAGGGCGAGACGGTGACGGCGGCCGAGTTTCGGATCTACAAGACGCTGACGATGGGCCAGAGGGCCAACCGGACGCTGCACATCTCCGTGTACGAGATCCAGCGGGAGAGCCGACACAGGTCAGCAGCTCACATCCGTATCGGTCTTCTCAAAAGACCTGTGATGTTTTATAAACATCAGAAACATTTCTGAAATAATATACGTATGATTTCACTAAGAAACAATGGTTAACTTGTTACAAATTGTGGATTTTAATGCTTTTGGTCATCATCGCCATCATTCATGTACTTCACAAAAACAATGAATCCCCCGTAAGGCTGACCTTTGACCCCTCCAGAGAAATAACATGGCAGGACTGCATCCTTGCAGATGAAACTCTGAGCTTTGATTTTGAGTGAAACATCCAGTCAACGTCACTGAGCCGATCAAACGTATTGATTTCCGTCTCAGAGAACCAGAGCTGGTGCTGCTGGACATGCAGTCGGTGCCGGCGGGGCAGGAGGGCTGGCTGGCCTTCGACGTCACCTCGGCCTCCAACCACTGGCTCCTCCACCCGCGCAGCAACCTGGGCATACGGCTGTACGTGGAGACAGAGGAGGGTGGGTCCATCAGCCAATCGGCCAATCAGCATCCTCCTTTAACTGCTTCCACGTACTGGAATTAAACTCTGTGTATTTCTGGGTCCCAGACCGCTCCCTGTCTGCAGGCTGGATCGGGTTGGTGGGCCGCCGGGGCCCTCGCTCCAAACAGCCCTTCATGGTGACCTTCTTCAGGGAGAGTCAGGTCCCGTGTCGGCCGCCACGAGCCGTCAAGCCTCATCCCCGCAGGAGGAAGCCCAAATACGACCTCCCGCCCCCCAGCATCCACAGTGAGCTCACGTCCCCATGTTCTTACATGTTGGGTTTTATAAGACATGATGTGGAAATCCTCCATCATAATAATCTATGGAGAAACGATGGAGTTTGATATGCAGATATTAATAATCCATGTAACTGAAGGGAACTCAGCTTGATGTATTGACTGTGGCTCGTTAATCAATGTGAAACTTTAAAATATAGACAACGGAACATGAATTATTATCTTATCTGAAAAATCATTCCATTTTATTTGACTGAATTATTCATTTTCATCTTCCTTTCATGTTTTTCTCTTCAGATCGGAATCCTGCGAACAACGGAGGTCAGCCGTGTAAAAAACACGAGCTCTACGTCAGCTTCAGTGACCTCGGCTGGAAGGTCAGCTCACACTTTAAGCTCTTTAATTCTTGATTCATATGTAAGTATGTATATTTTTATTATGAATGAGGCTTCAGGTCAGTCAACTTTTTGCATTCGTTATTTTACTTCATACGGACGAGATCAGTGTCAAAAACCTGAATTCTGACCTTTTTTTCTCAGCTGTTTGTTGATTACAGAGTTATGTATGTATATAGGTGATCGGTTGCAAGTGACTGGACAGGATTTATGCCTTTATGCCTTTACGATATGTATTAATATATGTATTGGAATTTATTGACGGACAATTTAATCAAGATGCAGAAAAGACGTAAAATGTTTTTTTATAGAATATTGAAAACCTCAGTAGATTATGTTGTGTAAAATTGATGTTATGGTACGATAAAAAAGGTTGCACTATAGAATAATGAAGATAGTGATAGTATAGTGTGGTATATATATATATATATAGTATATTCAGTCCATCTCCTAGTGTAGAATTTAAAAAAAAGTCAGTATGTTGAAAAAAGTAATGACAAATGTGTACTATAGTATGTGGAGAAGCCATGAAAATGTCAAAGTATGTCGAAGGACATAATAGTATAGTATGTCAAAAAACTCATAGTATATAGAATGTCAAAATCATAAAAAGTCATCAAAGTTTCCTCCTATATTATGTCAAAAAAGTCATAGTACATAAAAGTAATTATATTTTGCTGTGTTAAAAACAGTCAATAAGTCAATGACCAAGGCATAAAAAAGTCATACTTTATATGTGTAATAATACAGGTTAGGTCCTCTTAGTTGTAAATAAATGCTTTGATGCTCTCAGTTTACTGGATGATGTGGAGGACAATAATGAGGTGTATTCATCAGGTAACAGTTTGTTGTAAATTCTCCATGTCTGATGATGTCATATATATATTAGATGAGGGCTGTTAATGATGATGATGTCACTGTATCTCCGGTTCTGTGCAGGACTGGGTTTTGGCCCCCACCGGATACTCAGCGTACTACTGTGATGGAGAGTGTTTCTACCCTCTGGGCTCCTGCATGAACGCCACCAACCACGCCCTCATCCAGCAGGTGGTCAGTACATCCACCAGAAAGAGAACCAAATACACAGAGATACTAGAATACTGGAATAAAACCCTGTTATTTTAGTACAATAAATAGAATGTCTAATACTTTAGTATAAAACCAATATTATACTATAAATATTGAATGTTTTATTCCATACATTTGTTTTGACAGCTGTAGTTACTGCTTGTGAGTCACATTTTAGATCAGATAGTACATCAAATAGTACATCAAATAGTACACACATCTGTGTATTAATCATCTCACAACCTCTCAAATGCATGTTGTTTGGAGGGTCTGACCCCGAGTTAGGGAGACTAGCATCTTAAGTCATAACAGAATCACTAGTTTCTGATCAACAGATCGGTACTACAGCTGCACAGTGGGGTAGCCTCACTGCCAGAAGGTCCTGGGATCGAGTCCCGAGTCAGGGTCTGCATGTTAGTTAGTTCACCAGATTCCACCCAGAGTCTAAAGACATGCAGGATACATTTTATATCTAGATCTCAGAGCTTTCTTCAGAAACCTGGTCTTCCCCTCTGCAGGTCCACCTGCTGAAGCCTGAGGAGGTTCCTAAGGCGTGCTGCGCCCCCACCAAGCTCAGCCCCATCTCGGTCCTCTTCTACGACGACAACAACAACGTCATCCTCAAAAAGCACCGGAACATGGTGGTCAAGACCTGCGGGTGTCTATGAGAGCCACCCAACAGTCCGGTCCTCCTCAAACCAGACTCACACCCCCCCAGGCATGAACTGCCAACTCTACAGAGTTCTGCAGAGACGTTGGACACAAAGGCTTTTTTATATAATGTTCACATTCTCATCTTATTTACCAAAGTTCTTATTGAGATTTAGTTTTCATAGACGGGTTTAAATAGTGCTGCCTGTTTGTTTTTTTTACTGTAACAAGAATGAAACTGAATGCCAACACTACTACTGTTGCACCACAACGTCTATGTAAAGAGAAAACTGTACTGAATTAATAAAATACTTACATTTTCCTCTGAAAATCAAAAACACTAGTAGCTCTGTGGAAATAATAATACAATATCTTTTCAAGACCGTTCAGTGAATATCTTTGGACTGCTGGTCAGCGGATTGTTATATCTTCACTAGTTTCTTAACTAATCATGAATCAATTAATCAGAAAAATAATCATTAGTTGCAATATCAGTCGTATAGTACATTATACTGTGAGGGTGTAACAGTGCACAAAATTCACAGTTCGGTTTCTACCTCAGAAGTTTTTTGTTCCAAGAGGAAAAAAAAGAAAATGCAGAAAATAATAATTTGAAAATGATAAAATACTGGCATATTGTCAATTAAATTAAACATCATGTAAATATTATTAATAATCACGTCTTCCTCTCGGCGTGGACACAGAGTCAGCTGACAAGACCAGTCACATGAATACATTGTTCAATTTATTGAAAAGGGTAAAAAAAAAAAAGTACAGTGAAAGAAAATGAGTCAAGTTTTTGCCTGCTACTGAATATATGAAGAACCAAAAAAAAGAACAGGGGGTAATCTTTTTTGGCAGTTCCTAATATCGTTAACTCTCAGTCATTTGGGCCAATTACATTTCTTCAGACAATCAACAACCAAACAGCTGAAAGCATAAATGATCACGGAGCACAAATATCCTCTTTGTTTACCTAAACAAAAAAAAATGGTGTTATTGCCAAGATTATGTTGGGGAACATGCCCGAGGAGGACGACGTTAAACGTGAGTGGAAGAATTTGGGAGGGAAATAACCCCATAAATACACATGATACTTGCATGTACTACATGAGGTACTGTGGTAGAGGTGTAACTGAGTGTGCACACCTGTGGAGCAGCAGCACGGATGAGGCAAAGCTGTCGAGTCTCGTTGGACAACCGTGAATCTCCAAAATTAAAAAAAATAATTCGAGGAACTAATATTCAAAAATACACAATAGGGTTTGGTATTATGAAGAAGCCAATGGTCATGAAAATGGTTCCTTCTATGTGTGCAGATGGCTGAGGAGACATCATGCATCTAACTCAAATGAACATAAATGTTAGAAGTAGAAGGTTTTAACTCAACAGCTGTGCCACATCCGTTGATTAGTGATTAAATAGACCCTTTTACACCCGACGACTACAACAAAAAACACACGTTGGCAACCGACGTGGCGTTTGAGGAGTTAGCAAGATGCAGACATGGAATCAAAACTGTTCACAGCAACGGAACAAGTTCAACAGACAGAAACAGGTGTTTCAGTTTAACCGGTGACCGTGTTAACCGGTGCCTTTCTGCGTCGTCGGTGTAGAATACATAATGATGGCTTTTAGGAGAAAATCTAAATGCTCTCACTTGAACAGATGCGGTCACTATGAGTAACCACGACAGGGTCACCAGTTAACACGGTCACTACTTAGACCGAAACACCGGCAGCGTCTATGGCTGCAGATAACGTTGGAGCATCTAGTGACGACGCGCTAGGTTTCTCCAACAAATACATGCACACATGTGGCCACTTAATGCTGGGCCCCCTCACATCCAAACATCTGGATAGTCACACATCTGGAAGGTCTGTTTCGGTTGAGATCTTTGGTGGTTGATGCACTCGCATAGCTCGACAACCGCCGTACTTCTGTTGCCAAACTGCGTGCGTATTCACAAATTGTAAAAGGGTCTATTTTTATATTGTTTAGGTCTAAAATGTGCAATCTATTCTTAGCAAGCCACATACTCAAAAATATTTTTTTTTTCTCTATTACTTCTTAGCTGTAACTGATAATTACAAGATCATTTTAATTCAGTGTTAGCAGGCAATCTTGCAGATCCCCTCCCCCGTGTGGAATAGCAAGGTAGTACATAATAAATATAAAAGTGGGGTGCTGGTGTTCTTCTGCCCCGTCACTGTTTCTCTCACAAACACATGTACATACACAGCACATCGCTCCTCCTAACATGGTGTCCATGAATACTGACGGGTCCCAGTGTTGGTCAGCGACATCCTTCTGGCGCAGTGATTCAATGTTTAGTCCGTGGTCATTGTGTATCTGTAAACAATAGTATGTATATGTGTTTAGTATTAAAGTCATTATTGGTAATATATTAAAAAAAATGAAAGCAAGTCAAGACAAAAAGCTGAAGTAAAAAGTTACCGGGCTCAGGTCAAGTCAGCAGCTCCTCATGCCTGGACGTCCACCAGCTCAGGAGGCATCGGGGACTTGGGGTGTTTGCTCTCAAAGTGCTGCTTGAAGGTCTTGGGGTCGGGCATCTGCGTCTGAAAACACAAAGAATCATGGTTTCAATCTATAAAAATTCCATGGCAACAAATTAGTTCTGAAATAGCTCATCCATTAATACGGTTTTCTCAATAGTTCACACAGAATAAAAGACAGTTGCTTGACGTGGGAGTCAGTGAACATCAAAATACCATCATGAGAAGACATCGCATTGTTTTGAATACAGAGCTTCATTTTGCAGGAGATTGTTGAAGTTTCTAATTTTGTTGTTATTGTTTTTTTGCATTTGTGTCGGCTTCTGAGAGCCTGAGGTATGCTTTCAGAAAATATCTGTAAACAGAAAACAATGTAAATTGATTGACTGAAAGTTAATGCATCTTTGTCATTAATGAAAATAAACTCATTAGCTTGGTGTTCTGCATTGTTACGGGGGGGGGAAATAAAATAAATATATATATATATATATATATATATATATATATATATATATATATATATTGTAGACAATGAAAACTGTCTGGCGTTTCCGACTGACTTTGCTTCTGATTTCAAACTTCAGCTACGTTGAGATCGATAAGTAAGCCTCAACAAAGAAATACATATATATTCATATTTAATTTATCAGATCTCAAACTGACAAAATGTTTTTAGTGATGTCTTCCAAGCACGGTAATAGATCTGAGATAATAAATAGCTGCCACATCATAAAAGTCTTGGAAAATACATGAATGATCACATTTTCTACAGGAAAAAAAAAAAATATATATATATATATATATATTAAATGAATCAACTAGATAACACTGTGAAATAATCCTCTAAGGAGACGAGCAGCCGGCGTCGTACTAACCCGACAGACGGGGCAGGTGTGGACCAGGGCGGCCTTCGCTGCTGTCTTCTGGTCAGCGGCCGTGCCTTTCTTCTTCTCTGCTGCTTTCTTAGCAGCCTTCTGCTGAGACTGAATCTTCTGCTGCCCACGAGCCATGGCCCTCAACTTTTACCTGCAGACACAACAAGAAAGAAAGGAGACCACAGATGTATCACCAAATCCATAGATTACAGCTCACAAAACTCTGCTTTCACAATGTACTTAAATGATAAGAGGGGCTGCTTTCAGTAATTGTAAAGCTTCCAGGCTTGCAGTGATGTCACTGCAGCAAACATCCTGGGACATTTAAGCAGCTACTAATCAATGTAGACTATTTACAAACTTGAGAGGAAACAGAACTTTTATCTTCTGAAATAATGAAGTTGCGTTGCCGTTACTCGTGTGTAAACCTGACGCTGCTGTGGATAGCAGCTCTGCTCCACAGATTTAAGACAATGTAATTCATATTTCCCCCAGTTATGATGTATTATTATTTCACCCAAGTGCTATTATTCAGGTTATTCATCCGACCTGCTGTGACTCACTGGTTGGTACATTGAGGGTGTGATCAGCTGGTCTAACAAGTTTGAACTGACTCATCAGTTAAAAAACAAAATTATACAAGTTGGGAAATGTTTTTTAAGCAACACTTTCATATCAAAAGACAAGTTGAGCATGAAATTTGCTACAATTTTTTCTTATGACAAAACGTGCTTGAATCTTAAACAGAATTCAGAATAATTAAAAATGGAAAACAAGATAATTTGGTAAAAAAAAAGGAAGTATACTACTGAGGTGAATATTAAACACGTCTCTTAATTATAGACAAATTCAAAGTCACAACAAATTGACAACCTCCATAATAATCCGTTTAAACAAACAGCTCTTAAACATCAACAAAAACGGGACATAATGACCTTCATACACATGCGATTTACTGCAGGACTGTTTTAATAGGCTAAAGTCTGTTATTATTATTATGAGTGACAACGAGGGGCATGTTGTGGTTGTCGGCTGGCTATTTATGGTATGTTAGCTGGTGCATATTTATCAACGTATGCTTTAATTGTTTGTGCACTAATGTAAGTTAAGCCAACATAACGTTAATTGCGACACTATTTAAACCACATTACGTGCTTCACGTTACTAACTGTCTGATGCTCGTCCACACTTTTCATCCAGCGGCAGCCCGAAGAGAGAAAACCAGCAAGCTAACGCTAGCTAGCTAGCTTTAAACCGATCACAACTAACCGCCTCGGCGAGCTGCTTGTTAATTAAAGTTACCACCAACAACAGCGTTTTTCTAGACGTACGGGTCAAGCTACGGCGCATTTGTTCGTATTTCAATGGGTTGGTTTAGTTGTTATCGAGCGGGTTTTCCCAAATACAACGGTTTTAACAGCTCGTTAGCATCCTCCAACAGGCCTCTCAACCGGCGCCGCCTTGCTAACGCCGCTAGCTAAGCTAACGGTGGCCAGCAAAGCTAACGTTGGCTAGCCAAGCTAACGGTGGCTAGCTAAGCTAACGGTGGCTAGCCAGAGACGCCAGCTTGCATGTGACTCCGAGTTATGACGCAATGCTACGTCGTACCAGTCTAAAGAAACCAGCTTCGAATGCAGGATACGGTTAGATAACAGCATGATATAAGTGGTGACTGTTGAATCGTTATACAAGTATTCGTTTTCAGGCAGATTTACCTCCGATGTTTGCTCTCGTTGCTCTTTTCGTAGGTTTTTTTTTTGTAAGCCAGAGGAAACTTCGAAGAAGGTTTTTAACCGTAGAAACAAACCCCGCCAAATAAACGAGCAGCGCCGCCAGCAGGTCTGGAGGTGAACTACATCGATGTCATCTCCAGGAGCAATACTGCTTTTAGATTCAGAAATGAGAAAGTTTTTGTTTGTTTTTTTGTTGTAAAATCTAGTTCATGACCTCGATTTCTGTTTTTGCCTTGAAAGAGAAACAGTGGACACAAACAAAACACAGTTTCATCACTTTATTACAGTAAATGAGTTCATATTATACAGTACATACACAGAACAGAGACAGACAGGTTCGTGTTTCTTTCTCTCTCTTCCTCCGTCTATGCCTCCATCACTCCATCACTCCACCAGGACAAGATGACACCAAAGATAAACAGCATTGGAGTAAAAAAAACAAACTAAATATGAACTAAAAGTGACAACTGAAAAAGAGATGAGACATTCTCCCTCACTTACATAAGGGAGGTGATATTTACACATAGTGGAACTTTCTGAAAAACACAAATGAGAACTTCGGAGATTTGGTTTACTTGAATCTGTCAGTCAACATTTTTACTCTCTCAATACTGCACAGTAATAATATATTGCAATCCGTCACAACACAAAGTTCTGTTCCAAAACAACCGTGAGTGAAAGAAAAAAGGATTAAAAAACAGGTTTTGGGGAGAACAAATACGTGAGTATTTTATGAAGCCGTGTTAAATTAATTAAAATTAAAAGTGTTGCTCACACCTCGTCTCTGCTTGAGGCGTTTTCTTTTTATAGCTTTAAATTGATTTATTTAAATCTTCCAAATTAAGAGTTTTTTCAGCAGCTGAGGTCAATGAGGACAAAAGGAAGGAGGTACTTTAACGGTACCAACGCCAAAATAGAACAAAATAGGAAATGCATCTTATATGCATATGTGTTGGCATGTACAGAACGAAATCTGCAGTCCCTTAATGTGATTTGGAGTCAAATTAAAATGATAAAAAAGTAAAACAAACTTGATCGTTTCAAACAGTTTGCATTTATTTGTCTGTATAGTTCAACAGTAGATATAGAGAAGCAGGTTGGAGACGTCTAACGTGACATGTCCTTGAGATTTTAAGAGAGGTCACACCATGTTTTAGGTGATTATATCTTCCATCCCGAGTGAACAGAAAAGAGCATTTTGGAACAGAACCCTGGAAACGTTCATTCAACAGTCAGATGGTCCCAGAGAGGACAGAACGGGGAGACCAGCTGAGGAATGATGGCGTTAACGGGCTACGTCACATTTTTAATGGAGAAAGAGAGAGAGAAAGATCAACAACAAACATGAGGAGGCTGCTTTTTTTTCTTCTTCTTTGCAGTATTTACATGTTGAATCGTGAAAAAAAAAAACTTATTTACAAAAAATGCACAAACTAAGACTGCTTCATCGACAGGATGAGGGGAGGTAAGATATAAACATCTCTGTAATAAAAAGAGGAAAATAAAAACCAGTGTTATTTACACGTGCCGTAAGAGAAGGAGAGTGAGGAGGGGGGAGACGAGCCACGTTTGATGTCCTCCCGCCGGGTCACACCTTTTCATAGCCACAGAGGCTCTGAGTGTGACCTGCGGAGGTCATCAAACACGGCGGCTTGGACTCTTTACAGCAAAGAAAGCAGAATGAGGCCGGCAGTAACACACAGGACTGGCAGGTTAGCTGGGAGGAAACAGTCGGTGGGAAGGAGAATGAAAGGTGCTCTCCACTCTCCTCGTATGAAAAAAAAAATCTATGTGAATGTGCCCAATTTACACAAAAAGAAGAAGCATTGTAGCATTTAAAACAGTGGGTAAGCAAACATGGCTGCAGGTGGAGGCATAGAACAATAGTATCAAACATACAACCTTCACGTGGTCTGAAATCTGACTTCATCGTTAACACAGTTCAGACTGCAGATGACACGTTTGTACTTCTACACTTGAGAGGACACCAGACTGTATACAAGAGGACGTCGTCATGGTGACGTCACCCGTTGGTTAGGGGACTACGGTTTTCGAAGCCTTTTGGCCGTTACTATCTTGGATTTTAGCAACCAGTGGAGGACGTGACCATATTTGGACTGTGGAGGAGCGACAGGTGGATCAGATGAACACAAGCAGCAGAGCGGCTCCCTTACTGGATCTGGATCCATCTGGATTCTGAAGTAAAGCTGCTAACGAAGTTAGCTTCATAATTCAAGGTCGACTTTACAGCTTAGTAGCTAACTGCATTGGTAGCGACCTGTCAATCACCAGGTAGCTCCGCCCCCTAAAGCATCCCCTGCTTTCTGGTCTGGTGGACTCTAAATGGACCATAATGTACGAAATGAACATCATGCTGGATTGAAGAAGACTTGAAACAAGAGATTGAGACCATAAACTCCATAATGTTTACAATGTTTACCGAGATGATAAATAAAGTAGGACCATTTTCTCATGCAATCAACTTCTTTTTACAATCAGAGGAGTCGCCCCCTGATGGCCAGTAGAGAGAATACAACTTTAAGGCACTTCAGCATTGACTTCACTAATCAGAACCAGTTTGCCGCCCTAATAATACATCCTCTGACCTGTGACCTTCACCTGGACCTCAAACAGCTCTTTTTTCTGTATCTTATGGGGTAAAATTAAAAATTGGTCCTCAAAAGATAGAAGTACAAGGAGCACAAAAACATCATCACCCAACAGGAACTCCCATGCTTGAAATCCATGTTCAACAACTATTCACATGAAGCCTTCCATTCATCTTTGTTTGCTTCTGTGTGCAATTTCTCTTTGATTTTAGTTCATGTGAAGAACTCTGTGAATCATTTCCACTGATGGAAGTACAGTTTGCTCTCTTCGGATGAAATTAACCGACATCCATCCTCACAAAATCAAATAAATAAATGAAACTACATGAAGTTTCCCCCCCGTCGAGTTTAACAAAGCTTTAAATCTTCGTGTTTCACCGTCGCGTTTAATCGACAGGAGGACCAACATTCAGCTCTTGTAGTACAAAAGCATCTTTTTCTCACCAACATCAGGACATGAATAATATTTAATTTTGTTTCGCTAGCATCCGTGTTAAATCTGCCAATGTGTTTCAAGGGATATTATAGGGTTTAGAGAGAAATCATTTAAACAAAGCCTGTTGTTTTTCTGTATGAATGTCAACAGGCAGAAAAGGGGATGTAAAGGGGGGCATTAAAGGGTAAGTTCGCTATGTTTTGTTCAATACTGGACCTCCTTCAAAGATTGTTGACACAAAAACATGGGGAAAAAAAGAGTCCAGGTTGAAAAATACCCTAAAAGTACCTATATTTACGACATTTAAATACTTTTCAAAGCTTTAAAATGGATAGTTTATTTTAAAACAATTCTTTTTAAAAGCAGCAACTGTTGGCCTAATTCAAACATTTTCACTTAACAACATCATGACCACAATGAACGTGTGTTTTTTCCATTTTGAAAGCTCAAAAAATAAAAAATAAAAAAATAAAAAATGAATTCCAAGCCAATTTTAGTCATTATTTTCTTTTGGGTGGTTAAAAAAAAAAGCATAAATTTGTTGTTTTCTTCAGCAAGTAAATTCTGGAAAACAATTTCTTCAAGAAGCATTGATGGTCGCGATACAGAATCTCTACTTGACAAACTTGAATATCCGTTGAATGTTTTCTATTGCTGCAATGATGTTGGACCGTGGCGTCCGGAGCACCGCTTTTCATCTAATCATCGAGTGAACACAACTAACTAGCTGGTAGACGGACAGCAAGCAGCGCACTGAGCAGCGTCCAGTCATGGACTAATATTTACACGACTAGAACTTTAATTTCTTTGCTCGATTTCAAAAAAGCTTGTTTTCTGGATCTCGTTTTGCTGAGCCCCACATTCACACTTTCTTCACAACGGAAGAAGAAGAGGAGCTGAGGATAATTCCTCTGGATGTATGTTGACTTTATAACAAATTAACACCTCTGCCCTCCTGGATGTGGAAATTAATTCAAAAACAACACAAAAAAAATCACAAATAAAAGCTGAAAATGAATCTAAATCCATGATTGACCCATACTCATAAGACTGTGGACATGTAGGGGAACGGTTTGGTTGAGGAATAAACTCTCTAGAACAGGAAGCAAAGAGATGATACGAGACGGTTATTCCCGGTCCGTTCAAGTAACGCAGCCACTGAACATGATGCAGCGACACAACTCCGATCAAACACTGATTACTGCTACCATGGCGCTGATGAGGTTTTCTACTCTACCCGCCACTAAAGTATGTAAATGAACAAGACGCGGAGGTTTAATTTAAACCTAAACATCAGGCTGGAAACTAATGTGGCCGGAGGATTCAGGAATTGATCGTTCCCTGCATCCGCTCTCCCGCCCTGAGTTGAATGAAACATCCGTTACCCTGATGACCTATTTATCATAGTTGGGATCTTGGTCAGGCAGTGTACAGTTTAGATGCAAAAACACTGAAAAATATATATATAAAAAAAATAATCTGAAGTGGGGGGAAAAACTCTAGAAACTAAATGTTTTGTGACAACATGATGCTTTCAATCAGTCGAATAAATTAAACACAAATATAAAGAAAAAAAATGTTGATTTAAAAAAAAAAAAAGGTTATATTACAGAGGACCAGCCCCCACTATTGAACCTTCACAGATCACCGAGCAGCAGCGACAACTGTTTCACATCACCTGCCTTAGTTTCAACCCCGAAGGAACTAATGTGTGTTTGTTCAACGCGTTTACTGTACAAAACCAGATCATCTAGGAGGAGAGCAAGCAGCATGGAGGAAAGCAGTAATGTGTGTGTGTGTGTGTGTGTGTGTGTGTGTGTGTGTGGTCAGGGTGAGATAAGGGTGATGCTGGCAGGTGAGGAGCTGCTTCAGATGCTGTTAAGAGATCCTGGTACTGAACTGTGTTGAGATGAATCTGAACCGCTTCCATCTAAAAGGACAGAAGAGGAAACAAAACACAGTCAGAGGTTAATTAACGGTCCACGACGGCAGGATTTGACATTACGAGCCTTAAATTAAGACTACATCGGTTTCTGGAAACAGGTTTGAAAAAGAGGAGGTTGTTATATTTCAGGACGACACAACAATTCACCTTAAGTTGCACTTTTAAGACTAGTTGAGAAGGATTTGTTGATTTCCATTTGTAAAAACTCAAAGTTGTGAAAATCGAGGCAGACACACCGCCACACACTTGTAGTGGTCATAAGTGATGATTACAAGGCGAGGCAGTGGGCGGCTGGTATTGATTTCACCTTGTGAGTCATCATGGAAAACAAACTACCACCAGGAAAGTCATCAAGTCCTCCACGTTGTCATCTCAAATATTTCCCTTTTATTATCATATCTAACTTCTCTGTGGACTCTGTTGTCACTTATCTCCTTACCAATATGTTCAACGTCCAGTACGTATTTTTATACTTCTTCTATTTCACATTCAGTTCATGACAGGCGTCATATCTAATACTGCCATCTTGTGTCAGGAAACAGCCATTACTCTGGAGGCTACACAAATGTATAGTTGTTTTTTCATGATTTACCAATAATTTACAGAAAACTATTTCATGAGCTTAAAAAATAAATTAATATCATTGTTTGTTTTCCACAATAGATTAATTCTGCGGGACTGTCAGAACATAAAAAGTAAAAACTAGTACTTTTGACACAATGTATCATAAATAAACTGACTTCCTCACTTATTCCCTCACTAAATTAAAGTGAGTAAATAATACAACATCTTAACTAAATGTATTAAATCAGGTTTATGTATTAATTTTACACAAAACCACGATTCTGCCACTGATACCCTGATAACACAGACAGCGGTTTCTCACCGTGGGCGGAAGCAGCTGTATGAGAGCGAGCGTGAGGAGGAATGAGGGTTGCGTTCAGCTGGGGCTGGATGGACAGCTCTGCAGAACATAAAGAGGTTTTATTTAGTGATGAGTCATATATGGGGAGGACAGGGTCACACAACAATAGGTTAGTGTACGCTGCATTAATTGCACCTCCGCTGAGGTCACAGCGTTGGCCCAAAGCAGACCAGGAAACACAACATGTTTGTATTAAACAAAACAGATGGGGAGGAATCTATCGAGCGCAACTTCCAACTCAACAGCAATGTCTCTTTAAAATAGCAACACGGTGTGAGTCTGTTCTTTCCATTTCACCTCTCAAGTGACAATAATCACGATTATTCTGATAATGGAAATTCACCACAACCAACTTGCCACCAGACTACACCGTCAACCCCATCAGCAGAAGGATTCTGCCTCCGTTCACGGCTGCACGTTAGCATGAACGTACCTGTGGTGCTGAAGTTGAAGAGCATCGGCAGTTCTCGTCCGCTGGGCAGACGTGTGTTCGGCTGGCGCAGCTCGTCGAAGAAGGCGTGTGAACAGGCCTCTAGTGGTGAGAACCGCGAGGCCGGCGTGTACTCCAGCAGGCGGGAGCAAAGAGCGATGGCCTCCGGAGGGGTGCGAGGTTTGAACACCTGAGGAATAACAACATAAGTCCAAAAATAACATCCACACTAGACAATTTCCAGTATCAACGTTTTCAATTGTAAATAATCAAAAACTCACACTATAATTGATATGAAGGATCCGATTGGTTCAGCATTAGCATTAGCATGACACTCTGATGAGCCACATTATTTCATTTAAGCAAACGTGGTAAATGTTGGAAGAAAGAAAACACAAAAAGAGCATTTGAAAAACCCATTGTATGCAGTTTTAGAGTGGAAAGCTATCTGCTTTGTAGTAAATGTTAAAGGGCCACTTCTCATGGTTTTACATCGTCCCTGTACTCTTAAAGTGTAACAGGGTTAATCGACTTTTAGAAGAAGAGCACTAAAGCACTTCCACTGGCAGACTTAAATAGACTGTGTGGGCAAACAACACGTCAGGTATTCTCCTCTTTTCTACCGATAAACTGGTGTAATGGTTGGAACAAACACTGCTGTATGTATGTATAGAAATGAAAAATGGAGAGTTCCTTCAAAAAAAAAAAATCAAAATATGTCTTATATCATACATAAGGTCATAAAAAAACACATGGATTCATGCAACACTCCAGACAGTGAATCCCTGCTGGGGTCCTCAGGTCTTTTCTTACCTTGGTCCATGGATGAGCTTTGATCTGAGGAAACTTGAATTCTGTGTAGTTTGGGTTCATCTCTCGGATTTGTTCCCTTGTTGGGGTTCCTAGCACCTGAGAGCAGATGTAGGAGAGTGAGCTGTATTCTGATCACCTGTGATTATTCTGGCACATCAATACGACATAATAGATGAGCCCACCCACGAGAAACCAAGCTCATATCCCGCTGTGATAATATCCACTGATAAGAGTAATTACAGGTGGCGGTTCAGCAGCAGACACCTTATTAACACACTCACCTTGATAATCTCTACAAGCTGGTCCACCCCACTGTCACCGGGGAAGATGGGTTGTCCGAGCAGAAGCTCGGCCAGCACGCAGCCTGCTGACCAGATGTCAATATTTGCGGTGTAGTCCGTGGCACCGAAGATGAGCTCAGGGGCGCGGTAATAGCGCGAGCAGATATACGACACGTTGGGTTCACCACGGACCAGCTGCTTGGCGCTGGGGAGGAAAACATTACATGATGGAGGAAATGGTTATCAGGAGTTTGTTGTGGCAGATCGCGTTTGTACGGTGAGTCACGTAGAATTTACATTTGTATGGAGCATCCATGACGAACATAAACGTGGCCATTAAGTCAGCTCAATGGACGGTTATCTAAACCACTTCTACTCCCCGTTTACTGGTTTGTAATGGTCCTTAACTAAGTGAACTCTTCTTCTTTAGTGTTTATTGTTTGTTGGCAAACCAGCTTCGAGGCGCATCATCGCCACCAGGTGGACTGGAGCCGCTACGCTCTCATTCACAGGCTCAGTTTCGGTAAGTTGCACTTGGGAGCGGCTGTCGAGTGTTGCTCAACACTCGCTGATACAATTTTGCGTACCGGTCTATTGTTTGACTTGATATTAAACCAGTTTGAAAATGTTTACACCGGCCCAACCCGAGCATATGTCAGGATTTACAAGTAGGTCTGTCCCATGATGCCACGGGGCTGTTTGGAATGAATAAGTAATGCCTAAACACATCATCTGCAATGTAGCACACTGAAACACCCTTTGGAAAATAGAAACAGATCAGTGTAACTCTGCACATACAATGCTACAGCTCCTGATCTTGTGAATATAAATGATCGGCTCACCTGCCAAAGTCACACAGCTTGAGGATGGCAGTTTCTGGGTCAACAAGCAGGTTTTGGGGCTTGATGTCTCTGTGGCACACGCCCTGGGAATGGATATAAGCCAGACTGCGGAACAACTGGTACATGTACACCTGGGGAGGCCAAAACAAATGGTATGGTGCTTTGTATTATTGCGTAAGAGTTTCAGAGATGTCCTCTTGTGAGATGTTTAGGAACAAATAGGGCTGCAGGGCTGTTAGACAAACACATTTCTGCAATATATATCCTAATATGAAACAAATACAAGACTTTTCCCACTAAATTTTGCACATTTCAGAATGTTGTTAACATAGAAAAGTCTTGGTCAGAAAAAGAAGAAAATTACCTTCACATATATGATGGGAATGATGCTCTTGGCCTTGTTAAAATGCCTGGCAACCCTGTAGACCGTCTCAGGGACGAAGTCCAGCACCAGGTTGAGGTACACTTCATCTTTCTGTACAGCAAAGGGTTAAAATATGCATGATTTAATACACGTTTTCAAGCTCTACCTATTGTTATAGATACCAATGTTAGAAGTGTATTTATTTAAAAAGAATAAAGGGCAACAAGCACACTCTTGTTTACAGTAATTTACTTCTCCAACATTACGATCAGAAGGGTTTCTATATTCGTCAGTCCAAGAAATGGATTGCTTCCTTTTTTCAGGGTTGAGAAATGTATTTTAATTTGCTGCATCTGTGTAAAGTTATATTTTATGCGCATTATGTGCATACATTATTTCCCCTGTTTTACTGCAATGCCCTGAAACCACGGTACTGTGAGTTGAGAGTGTGTGATTACGATGCCTTTGAAAAAGTTTTTCAGATTTTACTTTAAATGAGAGGGGAAAACAAACAAACATGAGCTGCACCTTCTCTCCACTGGAGTAAAAGAAGTAACGTAGTCTGACAATGTTGCAGTGGTCCAGCTTCCTCATGATCTGTAGTTCCCGATTCTGCAGAGAGAATAAACAATACATGAGCAAAGGGAACACAAGAAAACAAACTCAGCATGAGAAAGACGGGGGAACCGTACATTCATAGAACCAAACTGCAACATAAAAAGACTCAAATAAAAAGGAAAATGAGGAAAACAAGAGAAGATGTGGAAAAATGTGGATTTTACCTTGAACCTCTTATCCTGCAGAACCTTCTTAATGGCCACCATCTCTTGGCTGTCAATGAGCCGAGCCTGGTACACCACACCAAACGACCCATTGCCGATTACCTGCAAGGTTTTCACAAATTGATCCCAAATCAATGAGAGCTTATCAGGTGAAGTAATAACTAGACATGATGTATGCGGCTCTTGTTTCCGACTGTTTATCTGTGTCAGTCCAGCTGCAACAACAGAAGGTTAAAATGGAGTTCAGTCACAACTTTCCAATTTATTTGAATTTGAGTGTTTTAGTTGTGCAACAACCTGTTTAAAGTAGGTCAGCAGCAAACTGTGATATTGGTTTTAGAGGAAGAGTACGTCCTTATTGCGTGTTCACCAGGGCAGAACACACACTCATTCCTGTAGATTCTGTTTAAATCATTTGCTTATCGTCATCAAGAAGCCACACTGTCTTATAATATCCCCTCTCTCTCTGTCTTGACCACACACACAGCGGGTACCAACAGTACAACACATAAGTGGGCTGAACGGAGCAAATGACTGGCATGTTTTTTTCTTTAAATCGATTGTAATAATCATGGGTCATTATTTCTGATAAGTCAGAATACAAAGACTGGTATGTAAGCATACTATTACAGAAATATTAAGTAATCTTAGAGGTGATAAAAGGAAATCACCAGCGAGACCTGCAAAGGTACAAACAAGTGGCACAATGCAACACCAATCTCATCCCATTTTCATGAGCCTTTAACCATCAACAGTTATGTCACCTTTTCAGATCAGAGACAAGATAGCGAACAGAAAGTAGGCCATAAAGTCGGCTTTGAATCATAAATCACCACTGGAGGCAAAGTAATTATGGAGCCACTGGTATTGATCAACAGCCTTATCAACTTCAGCCAGATATAGTGCAGTCATTATGTGAAATGAGGCGATAAATGTCTTTGTCACCTCGTCTGCTACTGTAACTAAGTTGTCCTTCAGATAAAGAGCAGAGATGCTTCTGATGACTCTGGGAGGTCTTGGTCTAACTTAATAGTAGTAGTATACGAGGTGAAGAAGTTGTACTTCTAAAGTGGTACTGTGAAGGACGGTGGTGATGACTTCCTTGCTCACCTTGATGTCAGTGTAAGAGACTTCCTGTGGGCGGTCCGGTCCCTGACCTGGCGTGGCCACGACTGTCGTCACCTTCCCGCTGTCTCCTAGGAAACAAGACAGGTGGGATGTCAGTATGAGGCCAGGGGGATATAAGAACACAGGGTTATCATTCAGAACACTTAAGGACGTAATCTCTTAAATGCTTCATTGTGCTCAAACTTGGGAAGTTATAACAAAGTGGGCTGTGGTCCCTCTTCGATTAGACACAAACCCGACTGCATGGTAACTTTTCAAGTTAAAACACAAAGCAGATTTGTTTTATTTTGTTCTGAATGGTGAACCTGCTGCCTCCCCAGACTCGTGGGATGTAACGACCCTGAAAGCACTCTCTTTCACCGGGAGGAACTCCTGCAGCACGTGCTCCTCCTGCAGCAGTGGTGCAGATGCACCAGCTCCGCTGTGTGGCCGTGATGTCACAGACACACTCAATGGTCTCCTGTCCATCCCAATGATGGAGATTTAAAAAATAAAATAAAAATAAAATCAGTAAAAGACAGAAAATATTATATAACTCGTCATCTGGTACTATGGATAAGTAACTCATACAACCCAACTTTAAAGTACCCAAACTCTCCCTTAACACATCTGAATATTTAGGTTAATGACAGCCTTGTGAATGGAAGTCAACTTTACGCAGCCTACGGGGAAGTAGAGAATGGCAGAGTTCACATTCAAGACACTGTGACTAATTAAACTGGGAACCCAAACCCAAAAATAGGCCGTCGCTTCCTCTGTCCTGATAGGACTGTTTAAAGTGATAACAGCCTTTCATACAGGGATTATTTTTGTAATATTCTGTGGCGACTCACTGCTGGTCCATCACATACCGGGTAGAATACCTTGCAGCCACTGGCGCCGGACAACGAGACTACTTGTCCCCCCACTTTCAGATGTTATGCTAATAAAGTGGGCACTACTTGACTACTGCCATCATCAGCAGATGCACCAGTTCGGCTAGCTGCCCAACACACTTTTGGTGTGGACAGGAGGTGGGATGAGATCAATCATTCACCACTTTCATCCCCTTTAATTCAGGGCTGACCTGAGAGGGTTTGAAGTGTCAGAGCACAAAAAAATGATGAGAAAAAATGACGGGTGAAGAGTTTCTGCTCAACCAGCCACTTTACACATCACTCACCAAAGTACAGATCTAATTCCAGCACAGGAGTATTCAAGTCATTTATATGTGTGGATCTCTGCCACTTCAACAATGGAGCAGCCTTTTCCTCAGCTAGCCGTCATTGTGCTGCATCACCCTGACCATGTCGAAATACTTAATGCTTTATACAATGCACTTATTGACATGGCGCTGGTCCTGATGTTCTTGCACCTCCACTTCCACACGCAGTGAAGTGTCCTCAGCCACAGAAGTGGGGTGGTCATTCAATAGGCGGGCACGCTGGCGATATCTGATACAGCTGAAACTGTGAGGCCCGCAGAGTGACCGGGTCACTGGGTTCTCTTAGCTCAATGACTGGGTTCATGAATACACACTCACAGGGGCTCCAGGTTAAAAGTAGGGCAGATGGTTAAAGGATATGTTTATGCCAACTGTCCCTGTTGCTCCTCCTCTTTCATTTTTCTTGCTGAGGCATCAATCAGTACAGCCGGGGATATCAGGGCTCTCTTCCTGCTGCCATTCATTTTTTTTACAGCAAAAAATAACTTGGTACACATGCTTGAACCTTCCCTGAGGACAATAATCTATCATAATAAAAGTCAATACTGGGTCTGTTTTATCATGCTTCATTGTGTCTATGCTCAGTGTTTGTGTGACACTCGGCTTCCTGTCATTCACAGAAGGAAACTCGAGTTCGCAGGAGGAAATAATCCTGTAAAATGTTCTGTTTTTTTTTTTTAAACGCTCAAACGGCAGATCATTTCTTGCCATGTCTGCGTCTTAGAAATGTGGAATACACACGGCTCCATCACAATCACAATACGAAATATACAAACTACTCTGATTCATGCTTTACCAGCAGATTTAACACCCTGCTACATGAACGCCCCATCTTAAAGCAAGTAGTAGCTTAAGGAGAATTAAGTTTACCTTATTAATATGCAGTTTAATGCAGCAAGATCTTTCAAAAATCAAACCAGGCCATCTCGTCTACAGGGAGAACATCTGGTGTAAGTGTGAGGTTTCTATCAAGAATCTATTGTTTTAGAGTTTCTGTGACAATCTACCACAAAAACAGAGTCAACACGATTCCCAGGGGATCACGATTATGTCTTTTAGCTAACAGAACATCAAATTTTCATAAAACAATCTCTGTTATGTTTCCCAAAGACATAAACATGATGATGCGGTTCTGTTGAGGGGAAAATGCTCCCAATAATAATAATGTTTTGCTCCAGTATTTTACAGCTGAAATTAATTTGTGAATTTGAAGGAGACAAAGTGTGGTGATGATGTCATCCGGAGACAAATTCTGACCTGGCGTTGCTCCGCAGACGGGGAATAATGGAACAACTGCTTGGACACTGTCCCTGCCGTCATGGCAATCACCCTGAGATGTGGCGAAGTTTTCTGATTTACGGCTCTGAGACATATTTTAAAATCCCCTCAGGTATAATATATTAACAAGAAAACAAACTAATCCACTCTTCCACCTAATGAAATCAATGTCCTAGTTGATATAACATTTTATAGACACTGGCAAATATTTCAGTGGAAAAATGACGTTTATCACAATGACATCGTTCATTAGGTTTAATTCCATGTGCCATGTTTTTATTCGCTCTCTTTCACTGACACTGCATGTCTGGGCTTGTCAGGTTCTCCTTTGCATATCTGCACCAGCTGCCATGAGGTGTCAAACACTCTATATTACTATATTATTACTCATCTACTAATCTGTCTCTATACTAAGTTGAATTCACAGAACCTTTCAACATGACCTAAACACAAAAAGTGCATGGAGCTATCGGCACCATAATTGAACAAATGAACAAAAATGAACAAAAAAATAATATAGTTCCCTGAAGTTTTATAAAGTTCAAACCAATAAAATAAAGAGAGTTGTGACAATGGCTGCATCGGTGCCAAAGAAGTGCATTTTAAAAAGAAATGCAAAATTATTATTTTTTTGAATTATATAGAATATTAAATAGCCAATAAATACCACTAAAATGATCTTATAATATTGTATATATCCTGGAGCAAAACACTGGTCTTCCAGTATTTTAGTTTATAAAATATGGCAACACAAAATCCTTAATGCTCCAGTTCAAGAACATTTTTGGCAGTAATTCTAAATGTCGACTCACACTCCTCTTTCACAGGTATCTGAATAACTGGGTTAATGCAGTCTTGAAATGGCCTCCAGGTTCTACCAGTCCATCCATCATATTCAACAGCTGGAGGCACTTAGTCAGTGTTGCTAAGGGAGGGAACGCAAGAAAACATGGGTCACACTGCTTTGAACTACAGATGACCTCCCATTTGGGCTCTAATATCAAAGTCACACACCACTGCCTGCTAATGGATGATAAGGGTTGGATTAGTGCGCACACACACGCACACAGATCTCCGCTTACACCTGTCACTATGGTCATAAAGAGGCCTCCTATAACTCCATCTCAGGCAGAGGAGACCTCCTCCTCGGCCCCAGCTCTTGTGCTGGACGTGCATCACTCGCATCCTCCAGGCGTCGGCCACCTGCTGCTAAAGCCTTTGCCCCACAGGTGACCTTGGTGAAAGGGGTAACTTTGCGCCCTGACCCCTCTCCTGAGCGGCTCATAGCCGATGCCGCACTCAACGGCACCCGCAACAACAAAAAAAGAACCTTGAACGCAGCACAGAGCTCGGGTATTTGAGTCTAGCTTGGCCACAAAGAACAACAGATCCCCGCTTTACTGCTCACTCACGTTGACCACAGTGAGATCAAACTAGATCCCCGGCTGGTATTTTAACATCACTTTAAATCAGATTACTCGGCAATATGACTGACGTAACACCGGGTTATAGTGATGAACCAGTCAGCTGTCTAGTTTGACACCAGTAGGGCTGAATAACGTTACATCCATCGGCCGGACGGGGAACTAGTAACGTTAACATACAAACAAGTGGCTAACGTTAGCATGCTAGCAGGTTAGCATGCTAGCAAGTTGGTTTCCACCACACAGGAGCAATAAAGACTATCCTCTGGGTTATTACAAATAACACTGGCAGGCATGTTTGAGGTAAACGCACAGTATATAAGTTACCGGATAGACGAGACATTCCCAGACAAAGAGCTGGCGGTTAATTCGGACTTACTGGCAAGCTTAAGGTTCGAGCATCCCGACGAGCTGCTGCCGGAGGCCTGCGGGACCCCGGACTTTCCTGTGCTGCTCCCCACGGCAGCGGCTGATCCGGTGGATGCAGCGGCGGTTCCTGGAACACCTGGCGGCTCAGCAAACGAGCTGGTCCTGGGCCGCCCGCTGCCGCTCATATCTCTGTGCAGGGGTCAGGGTTGGTTTTTGTTCACTATTTTCAGCCAAGTGACGATTAATGTTGAATACCCCGGCAGCGAATAATCGTGGAAAGACACACCGAGAATTACCGCTCCCGTTGCCGCCGGCTGTCTGAGCTGATAGCTGTTGCTAGACACCTAGAAACAGACCGCTCGCAATGCCACCTGGGAGATGAAGTTCGAAGTAGCTGTTGCTCGGGTTTGCTGCAGAGGCTTTCTCAGCTCGAAACAACTACATATTTAAAATGAATTCACAGTGAATGTAGGCCAAGGGAAGAGCAACGCGCATAGTAGCCTATATATTACCTAAAACTTAAAAAAAGACTATTTTATTATGCAGATAAAAATCAATGAATTTGGCCTGTTGGTGGGAATTTGCCCATCACTCAATCCTGACAGTACAGAGATTATCTTTTCATTACAGAATAATTAAACTGACCCATGAAGCACTCTGTAAACCTCATTTTTAAATCTGATTATCAGTATTTTTTGCTGCTAAGTATGAGAATAATAATGCAAAAGGAACATAATTCCTTCAAAAAAAAAAAGGTCAGCAAAAGGTCAGCATTGTGATATTATTAAAATCTGCCATTAGACTGCTTTAAATGAAGGGCTTTTGCGTACTTTTAGTCAGTATAACCAGTGATATGATGATATTGTGGGTAAAACAACACTGAACATCAGCTGGTAAAGGCCTCTGGGTTTATTTGTTTTGAAGTGGACATGCAGACGTAATGTGTAGCTTCCCACGGAGTGTTTTTGAAGATGCGGGAGGCTCTCTGGTCAGGTCCTATTACCTCAACCCACCTCTCACCCAATATGACCTGTATCTGAAAAGCTATTCTAATCCAATAAACACTCTTAACACTGAGATGCTTGATGTAGGCCAGCTGGATAAGTACCCACTGTGAGTTCTGGGGATTTCGGTGCCTGGTGGGTTAACGCCACTGCATCTGTAGATCATGTTTATTTTTCTGTCACCAAATTAGTTCAAGCGAGGGTTCATTTGCACCAGCTATTCTGTAATTTTGGAAAGAGCAAAGTAGAAAGTAGAGACAGCAGCAAATCATTTGCCACCTTCTGTATGTGGATTGATGTGTAACACATGCATTCAAATCTTTATAAAACACTAAAGAAATTCAAGGATGTGAAATAAAGTCAAGGACATGACACGTTGTGTTAGAACTTTAATATTTTCAATATTTAGTTGTTTTTTTTGTTGTTGTTTAGAAATATTGCACATGGTCAACATGCCTGCTTATGAGATAACACTCACCTCGCTCATCTTAAAATTCCTTCTCCAAAGTAAGGACAGTTTATTTTTAAGCACAATCATACAGTGTACACACATACATGTGTGTGTATGCACATATGTCTGCGTGGGTGTGTGCGCGTGTGCATGTGATTGCACATACATGCAGATGGACACATTACAGCCCTAACTCCAAAGAGATGTGAATTAATAGTCCTCCATTACCTGTGTGTATTCATATATATTTATATATCCTGAATATATATTTCATATATATCCTGAAACAACTGGGTTTGATAACAGTCAAGATGGTGGACAAAATAGTCATGGTGACTATAAAAATACTGTCTCTAGAGTAGAATATAGAATGTAGAATACAATGAAAAATATACTATTGATAATGTTGCTGTGTGGATAAAGAACAGGAGGTTGGTTGTGTTAACACACTACCTGCATGTGCCAAAACATACACACACACCCGAACACAGACCTAAATGCACATATATGGAAATACCGGTATATATATTTTTTTCACACATCCAACTGTATACAGAGAAATAAAAGAGATACCCATAATAATAACTACCCCTGCTCTTCACTGAGGAAGCAAAGAGCCAAAAAGTGCTATTCAAAAATTGTCTTTGACTTTTAGTAAGTTATACTCTCTATCTCTTCAACAATAACAATAATTGTGTGATTCTTTTTTGTTTTATACCATAGTTAAAGACAGTATCACAACAGCTCATTCCTCTCACTGACTGACTGCACTGGATTTAATATCTATGGCACAGAGCCTTCCACCGAAAACAAAAGAACCCACCCATTTCCAAAAAAATAAATGTCCTATTGCACCATTTGACGGGAAAGGATAAAGTGTCGAGAAGAGAGGGAAGAGGGGAGGGCTCCAGAGACTGCCCTCCAGGGCTGGTCTAGGATCTGCTTTCCCTGAACTAACCCTAACCAGAACCATCCTGAGCTACATAACGCTTGACCCGGGACCAGTGCTTAAGGGCACTTTCTAACAACACTTGAGGGGTCGCGGGAGGCGAGGAGAGAAGGGAGGAAAGGACGAAGGAGAAATGGGTTCAAGGAGGGGGAAAGCAGGGAGGACAAGGGGAGGAATAAGGTGGTTGAAAACATACGGAACAAGGTTATTATTTTTTTCTACTAAAACAATCTCTAAAAACAATACTTTCCTGATTTAACTTGCGGCGAGAAGGGCCGCACAAATTGTGCAAACACCTGATTTCAACATTTTTACAAAACGACAAACGCCCCTGCTCACCCACTTCTGTGTCTGGTGAGAAATCGAAGAGGAGGGAATGGGGTTAAAGGAGGAGGGAGGGAGAAGAGAACCGCCCCAGGTAATTAAAAGTGGGGGGCACAGACTGATTTTGTCCCCTTCTTTGAGTTGTTTTTTTGTTTTTTTTTTGTCTGTTGTGATTTTTTTTTTTATGCTGGAGAAGAAACACAATAGAGCCACAAGAGAAAAACAGGCCACGGTAAAACTGGTTATTTCCACGGCAACGATAACGAGAGAAAGCAACATTATATCCACTGGGAGATTCAGAGAAGTTTGGTTAAAATTCTACTCTTTCTCTCTGTTGGTAAGCTTGTCACGTTGTTGTCCTTATTCATTATTATGATCTGTCTTCCTATAGTTGGAATATGAATCCTCCATTCGACGAGCGTCATCCGGGTTCCTCTTCTTCCTTTTCCCCCGTCGGGGAGCGTTGATTCTTCAAAGCCTCACAACCAATAGTCTCTTTACATAATCTCTTTACGGTGCCTGCTCACACAGGTTTTTTTCGGGGCGGGGACCCCAACAGACATACAGACATATATAATCAGCTCCCGCCAATGAGGACTCAGTCTTTCATAATGGCAATAACTGAAGGTGCAAAGATTGGTCAAACTACAGCCCAACTCCTGCCTTCTTTTTGTTTATAGATTCCATGCTTTCAGTTTCTCTTCTCACTACAATCACCAAAAAACTGTGCAGGCCGATGGCTTGGTCAGACCAGGGTCGACTATGTTTGTGTACAAGTGCTCACACTGCACAGATGTGTCCATGCGCTGTGTGTGTGTGTCGTATGTGTGTGCATGTACTGCATGTGTGTGTGTGTGTGTGTGTGTGCTGTCTGTCTTGCAGCATCGAGGGGCTGTGGAATATCAGTGGAGGTCGTTGGGGTTGTGTTTGCGTCCCGACCACTGTGCTGAGGAGTGGAAGGGCGAGAAGGAGGTCAAGTCAATGGCGTGTGAGGGCTGGCTGGCTGGCTGGCAACAGCAAACTGCATCTGCACATTAAGTGACAAAGTGCCTTTGTGTGTCATGGTCCTTGGTGGCCGCTCCCGGGGGGCTGCCGACCAAGAGTAACAGTCTGATTTGGTAAGGGTGTGTGTGTGTGTGTGTGTGTGTTTATGTGGGGTCATGTGCATGCTGGAGATTACATATGCACCAGGGTTTGTTTGTTTGTGTGTGTGTGTGTGTGTGCTGCAGAGTTTGTGTGTCAAAACTACAAACTACTGTACAAATGTGCTGAGAGCAGACCTGGGCAAAGTGTTAAATATTCTGGATACTTAGGGGGGGCAAGAAGAAGCACTTGATTCATCAGGACTTGCAAGCGTTTCGTCCAATTTTGAGGCGTTTTTTTTTGTTTTTTAAAAGTCTGATTAGACAAATCAAGCGCACCTTGAGTAGTTAGAATATTTGCGACCTTATTCAAACGTAAGTCTGCCCAGGTCTGGTGGAGATTAGTGCCGGTAGAACGGATCCCGCTGGTGCCATTCACAGTACTGGTTCAACACATACAAGAACATTCTGCGGGGATGACACACTCCTCTCTCTTTCTTCCTTGATTTTTTTTCCCCACTTTCCTCTCCAGCTTATAATTCTTCGTTTTTCGGCTCCCCGGGGCTCCGGTCTTTGTCCCCGTGGTGCTCCGTCCCTCCGTCCTCCCGGGCTGATTGATTGAAAGAGGAGCTGTGGGACGGGGTGGCGATGGCTTCGGCTAACCCTCCTAACACTCCGGGCTCCAGGGTTCCCGGCGTGGCCGTCTGCATGATCTTCTGACGGACTTCGCGGATCTTCAGCTGCAGACACACCTTGGTGGGGAAGGTGTCCGAGTAGCGGGCCTGGAAGGCAGCCGTGGCCTGGGCTGGAGGGAGGAATCGGAAAACAGAGAGGAAAGAAGAGCAGTTGTTACCAACTGCATGAAATATCTGCCATTTCCATTAGTCACCACCTTCCAGAAACGCTTACTCAAATTAAGTTTCTTTGACTTGGTAGACGACCTAAAAGCTCACATCAGCACCTGGAAGGTTTCAGGCCAAGGACCCCCAAGGCTTATAGTGACCGTCTTTTACATATCATATAAAATAATGTTCCTTATTAAACCAGCCAATAATAATGTGTAAAAGTACTTTGTAATGGTGTATGTTGACAATGCTAAGCCATTAAATGAATAATTGTCGACGGATTCATATTTTAATTATATTTTGGAATTTCTACATCACAATTTCTCAACATAATATAAAACAAACAGGAAGATTTATATCTGCTTAATAAAGGTGGTATTTAAGTTAAGGCGTATAAGAAGAAAAAAGTTCAAAGATCACATCATTTCAGGGTCCCGGACCCCCCTGTTGAAGATCTAAAGATCTCTGATCTTAAGGATTAGCTGCATCAATTCTATAAACATGGTTTAACTTCCAGGTTCCTATAACTTTTATCTTTCTAGATTAAACTATCTCGATTGTCCTGCATCTCTAAAGCCCAGGTAGAAAACTCTTGGCCTCCCATCACATCTTCTTATACAGATTACACGCTCATAACTTCCTCAGAAACTCTCTTCAAGCTTACGACCCCTGGTTCGAACCAGCGCTGATGGATGGTGTTTCTGGACCGGACGGAGAGGGAGGACTGGGCTGTATTGAAGACATTTTTACACGGACGATAAATTTGCCTCATTCCTTTCCCTCCAAAACGATATATCACCTTCCTCAAACACATTTTCACCGCTCCATCCACCATCGAGTCAGGCAGTTGGAACGGGCCGTGCACCCCAGAGCTTACAATCAAACCTAAAGAGCCACATTTATTTGATGATTTACTTCTTTCACGGCAAAGCTCTAAACATTTGATCTCCTGCTTCATCGCTGCTTTTATGGAACCGATAAATCCGAGTCATCTCGGGGAGGCCTGGGCAGCACGTTATGTATCTTCTAAGGTAAGAGGGTTTGTCTGGGGGTTGTTCTCGTCTACTCACCCGAGGGAAAGAAGCCGTGTTCCTGAAACAACTGCATGACCAGGGCCCGACGCTGATCCAGAGTTCTACGCAGAGACGAGTAGGGGACCCGGTCCAGGTCTCCAAGAAGATCCTCTCCTTCCGTACCTGGTTGGACATCAGAGTCAACGTTTAATACACCTGTTGGGAGCGGCCCCCGGTCGCTGCAGCCGATGTAGCCGACATACCTGCTCTGTCGAAGGTGAAGATTTCGCCCTCGCACTTGGCGGCGCTCTTGGGGGTGTTGGGCTCCGAGCTGCAGCTGGAGAGACGTCGGGTTTTCCTCCTCGGTGAGCTGGGGTCTTCTGCTGTCACCTCCAGCTCTGAGGATGTCGGGTGAGCGATGCAGGGAGGGAATATGGAGGAAAAAGAGGTTACAGAGTTAGAAAAAATAGAGGTGGAAGTGATGAAATCAGAAGAATCAGGTTAACCCTTCAGGACTCACATAATCAATGAATTAATCAAAATAAACTGTGAAAGTGTAAAAGAACATTTTGAAGTATATGATGGCAATCCTCATGCTCTATTAAGTCTCATAAGTTGTTCATTTGTTACACAGATTTTGACCATTTGGGAATTAATAGAAATGATCACAAATCCCTCAAAAATACCACATTAAGACCTTGAAGAACACCATGGAAGTCAGTCAGTGATTTAGTTTAGTTTGACATTTTCTGACAGAACAGCATTCTTCAGTGATTGGATGGCAAGTGTTTCTCTTTTAAAAACAGCTCATAAACCCCCTAATAGTCGATATATCTAGTAAAGCCATCCATCCAGGGACCCCAGTATGCTCAAATATTCAAACATACCATTTTACAATCAGTAGGAAATAACATATTTATATTCATGCAAAGATCTGGATGGCTTTTGGCCGAAACTGCATGAAAATATCATCCGAGATCCAGCGGTTCTCACTGGGTTCATTAGATAGAAATATCCAACTTTTAAAAAGGTGGCTCTGTAAAGAAAGTAATGTATTGGACTCCATCTCACCGGTGGAGTTGCGTCTCTTCCTGCGGTAGCTTCCCAGGATGGCTCTTGGCGAGGTGGCCAGACTCTGCAGCGTGGGCGAAGGAAGGACCTCCCCCGGGTTAAACTCTGGAAGTTCAGCAATCCGCTCCTCGAAGTACGTCTCCGACAGGACCCTGCACACAGAGAACACCGCGGTCATGTCGGCCCCCCAGTCAGGTAGTCAGCTGGTTGGAATATAGAGCCTCAGGGCTGAGCTCCACCAGGACTCCCTCTCCTCCGTGGCTTCCCCACCACTCTCCTTCTGTCTAAATAAAGAATATCAATGGTGGAGCCCTCTGCCCACTCACATTCAGGAAACAGAGTTTCCACCATCAACTTTATGAACTTGGGAGGTTTGGAACAGAAAGTGTGAAAATCACTGTTAAACGGGAGTCCTGTCGGGGAGCTGTAGCTCATCTTCAAGCTGCTTCACGCTAGAATCACAGAAGATAAGCTACTGTCATCCCAGCTCTCTCAGCTGGAGGAAATGTAAACTGTTAAAAGAGAGAACATTGTCTTGCAAACGACCAGAAGGCTAGAAGGACTGGACAGGCTTGTTTTTTATTTTGCTTTGGCGCTGACTTTACGAGAGCCATAATTTAAGTCTGATAACAAGAATGGCTCTGGACTTCATTCTTGTCCCACAGCCAAAGACGAGGCGATGGAGCTCAGATCGATTAGTCAGCATTTTTTGCCCATATGTGAACACAAGAGAACCACAAAGCGCTCCAGGTCTGAAGTATTTTCACATTTGGGCAACAAATGCTGACTAATGTCTGAGTTTGACTGGAGGGCTGAGGGACCAAGTGTGAGAAATACCCTTAAATCATGACAAAGCCCTTAAAGGATTAAATTCCTCATTTACGATTACTTACACATAACATTTCAATTTTACAAGATTCTTTTAGACACCAAACCCTTCAGATACGTTTGATTCAGTCAAACTGGAGCGACTAATGTGAAGTCGCTCTCAGCTGACGATTCGGGCTCCACTTACTTCTCCAGAGAGTCGGGTGTCTTTTTGAGCGGTGGGGGTCTGAACTTGGTCTTCTTTGAGGACGAGGGGGGCTCCCTTTCCACGGGAGGAGGGGGAGGGGGGTCCAGACCTAAGGGTGGAGGAGGAGGGGTGCGAGGTCCAGCCTGGGAAGAGAGCAGGAGGGTTGGTGTACGATTCCTTCATGACTCACTGCTCTAAAATCATTCACTCATTCACTCCTCCCTGCTCACTATCCAGGAGACTGTCTGGACTATGTAGAGGACTACAGGTCTATGTAGAGGACTATGTAGAGGACTCCAGGTCTATGTAGAGGACTATGTAGAGGACTACAGGTCTATGTAGAGGACTATGTAGAGGACTACAGGTCTATGTAGAGGACTATGTAGAGGACGAAATACAGGTCTATGTAGAGGACTATGTAGAGGACTACAGGTCTATGTAGAGGACTATGTAGAGGACTAAAGGTCTATGTAGAGGACTATGTAGAGGACTATGTAGAGGACTATGTAGAGGACTACAGGTCTATGTAGAGGACTATGTAGAGGACTATGTAGAGGACTACAGGTCTATGTAGAGGACTATGTAGAGGACTACAGGTCTATGTAGAGGACTATGTAGAGGACTACAGGTCTATGTAGAGGACTATGTAGAGGACTATGTAGAGGACCAAATACAGGACTATGTAGAGGACTATGTAGAGGACTAAATACAGGTCTAAGTAGAGGACTATGTAGAGGACTAAATACAGGTCTATGTAGAGGACTATGTAGAGGACTATGTAGAGGACCAAATACAGGACTATGTAGAGGACTAAATACAGGTCTAAGTAGAGGACTATGTAGAGGACTAAATACAGGTCTATGTAGAGGACTATGTAGAGGACTATGTAGAGGATTGAATAGAGGACTATGTAGAGGACTATGTAGAGGACTAAATACAGGTCTAAGTAGAGGACTATGTAGAGGACTAAATACAGGTCTATGTAGAGGACTATGTAGAGGACTATGTAGAGGATTGAATAGAGGACTATGTAGAGGACTATGTAGAGGACTAAATACAGGTCTAAGTAGAGGACTAATGTAGAGGATTATGTAGAGGACCAAATACAGGACTATGTAGAGTACAAGAAACAGGTTTTCTCTGAGATTTTGAGAGTTGAAGCGATGAATAAAATCTGATTTAAAACGGTTTGAATAGGCCTCTAAAGATCTTTAACAAAGCTTAGAACAATGTAAATGAAGGGGGCAGCTTTCCTCACCTCTTTGCTGCTGTCGCCCATGCCGTCGCCCTCCCTGTCTGTCTCCCTGCCTGTCTCCCTGCCTCCCTTCTTTTCACTGCTCTCCTTCATGTCGCTGTGGGTCTCTCTGCAGTGTCCATCTCTGAGGTTCTCTTCTTTGATGTGCAGACTGACGTCCTCCTCCTTTTTAACTGGAACGGATAAAGATCATCTCAGACTTTGATGTAAAAAAAAAATATATAAAATAAAAATTACAGCATCTCCCCTCATTTATCTTATAGTCGCAATCCTGCAAACTCCGTTTCATGACGAGATTTTAATCTGGGAAAGTGAAAAGGCAGATTCTCCTCAGTAGATGGAGTTTGTTTTAGACATTAAAAACATCTGTATCAGTAAAACACTGTGTTCTGTGAGGAAAACACTGAATGTTTGAAGAGAGCTACAGTTCCCCGGTCTGACAGCAAGGTAAAGTGAGTAAAACACTCTAAATATAGTGGACACTTAAACGGATATAGACTTTTTGTAGGAGTCTACAATACGTTTTCCTGCTGCCTCCGTCCACTACAGAACATTGCTTTGCTCCCGTGCTGGTTCTCCAAACTCCATCTACTAAGTACCTCATACAACCCCACTTCAAATACTATGACCTTCCCATTTAAAGAGTCAATGTAAAGAGTTCTCCACGATTCTGCAACATCATGGTTTTAATGTTGAAAAAGGAAAAGTGAACCACCGAGGTGTCACGGTAGGATGGGTTCATGCTGGTGTCAGTAGTACTGAGGTAATGGACCATAACTGATCTGAGATCTGTATGGATCCTCCACAGCTCGGCACGCATGTGAACCATGGAGTCATTACACAGTTTAACCATCAAGATCAATATCGGACAATATTCTGTAAAATGCATGAAACATTATGATGCGTTCATGCCCTATCAGTAAAATATATCATCATGACGACGATGAAAATGTAATCTTTGGTAAAAAAAACTTGAATAAAGACGTTTGTATGAAGGTGATGTTTTCATGGTGATATAAAATAGATATTTAGGGGAAAAATAGTAGTGATTAGTGATCTCTTAAAGTTATATTCATCTTTTTTTCTGCTCATCTCATCCATGACTCAAAATCGGCATACGATTGGTGAGTTTTGTTGTTTCGATGCTTTAAAGGCTTCACACAAAACTAAATGATACGTTTTTTTGAGGAATTCAAGACCAAAGCGAATTAATGAAACTGAAAACCGTTACCTGCTATGACATGAGTGGAAAAGGAGGAGCCGGCAGCACAGCTCGACCAGGCCTGTCCTCCGTCCTCCGTTAAATCTGGCAGGTTCTCCCTCTTCACCTCCACCTTCAGCTCCACCTCCTCTGCCACAAGGGGGCCCGTCGCTGAACCCTGAACCCCCGTCGCCAACGGAGAGGAAGGGCGCAGCACGTCCTGGGCCGGGGCGGCCACGGCTGGTGGCACGGTTGTCATGGAGACCACACCAGAAGGCAGTGCAACGGTTGGTGCCGGGTAGATGGCAGCTAGTACCTGACGGAGCAGACAGTAATGGAAGATTTGTTAGAGGTTCTCACTTCCACAACACTGTCAGCAGTGATGGTAAATATAAAATACATGTTCTGCTTTTTTTTAAATTTAATCTAACCCTTTGAGAAAAAAAGGATTTTTTTATTTATTATAACCCTTTTAACATTTTTTTTATTTAATCTAACCTAAAAAAAGTAACCCAACCCTTTGACAGTACCTCCGCTGCCCACCTAATGGAGCTCAACAGGAAGGTTAAAAAGGCATTTTTAATTTCAGTTTGACTATTATGTCTCAGAAGTATCACGGTGATGATGCATTTAGCACTGCTGGCGCTGCAAGTGCTCCTGCTTTTCTGAACAAATACATATTTTTTTAATGAGCAGTCTTCTTTTGAGCAGGTTTAATTAATACCTACACTGCTGGTTAAACATTTTGTGAAATAAGTTTATTAAATCTGCAGTATTTTATTGAAAGAAAACCCCCTCAAACATATAGTTTTATCATAGTATTTCATTTTTTACTCCTGAAACACTTATGGCTTCTTATGACATGCATTTTTCTAATTATCTAATTGAACACTTGTCTTTACCTGGCGGCCGGCGGCCCCTGACGACGGACCCGGAGGCGTCTGCGGCTGACAGCTGAGAGGCGGCGCCGGAGCTAACAGCGGCGACTGACCAACCATGGGTTGAACCAGGGTTTGCGTTGCCGGGGCGATGGCGGCGAACCCCAGGGTTGCCAGGGATGATGGCAGATATGCAGGGCATGGAGCGGAAGTGGCCTGTTGGTGCGTTGCCGTGGTTACTCCTGGGCCAGACTGGACGTAGGTGATCCTAAAGGAGGGAACGAGCTGCGTGTTATCGCTAAGATAACACATGAACAGTCGGTAATGGCCGAAGCAGCTCACTAACCTAGAAGCTGGTAAAGCAGTGACGGATACTCTGCTGATAGAAAATGCTACAAATTATAGATGATGCAACAGACGTTTATTAGAACGGGAGAGCTAATCTATGCCTGCAATTATGCAGAGTTTAAAAAACTAGGGCAGCAGCTACCGATTATTTTTATTGATGATTATTCAGCCGATAAGTATTTAAATAATTGTAAATGTCGCTGCCGTGGGACTAATAAAGGATTATCTTATCCTATATTTAACTAATCGGCTCATTATTTCAGATTCAAAGAAAACCAACGAATGTTTACTTGTGGCTTACTTAGCTGGAACTGTACATATTTGTTCATCCCTGTCTGAACTTGGAAAACTGAGACATCGCTCTAAGGGATGATTATAATGGTTTAAACTATGAACTCAATTAACTCATCGCCCTTAACGACCTGAATCCAAACTTCTCAGAGGAAGCTGCGACCAGCTGAAGCTGGAAAACTGGCGAGAATAAAAGTGTCTAACAGGTGTAAGTGACCTGGTGGGTGGAGAGGTCAGAAGAACAGTCTGTGGGGGCGCGGCACTGGGAGCCATCACCGTTGCCACGGAAACAGGAAAGGAGCTCCCAGGATGCACTGCTGCTGCGCCGCAAGGGTGAACGTTGGTCTGGACCACAGGCATGGGAGCGATCTGGATGATCTTTGCGTGGGAGGAAAACACATCAACAAAAATAATTTCTCACCAACAAAGCTAAACATAGGCCTATGACACAAACACACACATATTTATATATAAATATTATTAGATAGTACACTAGCAGGTGAGCCGGTGCAGCAGTACGATTTTAGCACTTTATAAAAGCAACTGGTTCATTCAGAATAAACTAGTGATTTATCACTTCATTAGATAGTTAAGATAAACTGAGTAATTAAGTCTAGAAAGGCTCTATAAAGGCAAGGACACCCATGAGAAAGAGAAGAAAAGGGAATATAGAGAGACCAAATACGGGACTCTTTTAGTCCAATGGACTACATTTTATGTGATTTATTCACTTATTTCTTTTTACTTGATTTCTATGAGTATTATATTGTTATTATTGATATTATTATTATTATATTATAATATAATTGTATTTTTACACGTCCTGAGTTAAACATGAAATAAGGGAATCATTTTAATATGAAAAGAAATTAGAATCCGTCAATTAGATTAGAATTCAATTCACGATTTAAATAAAAGAGAAGAGAAACGAGCTTCAAACCATCACATTTGGAACAGAAAATATTCAGTTTTTTCCTTGATAAATTGATTTTCTCTCCACTGACTGTACAGCGTGTGATCGTACTTTTCTCAACTTTTTTTCCCCCTTCGAAACAGACCCATTAAAAATGGCAGCTTGTGATTTACTGCGGCACGGAGCAGTAAAACACGATGTGTTCTCGTTACCGTGCCGACGCTCTCACCTTGTTTCCTGACGCCGAGCCGTTCTGCACAGGAAGAGGCGGAGCTACCAGAGAAATGGAAGGATGAGGAGGAGTAGACCCTGTTCTCACTGTTGCCATGGGAACCATCATCTTGCTCTGCAAGACCGGCGACTGGGTTTGGACTAATGAGTGAGAAGCAGAGAGGGAGAGAGGGAATTAAAAACACTCGGCGTGAGAAACAGATGAGCGGAGCCAGCAGAGGGGAGGTGAAGACAGGACAGGAGCGACGGGTGGGAGGAGACACACACGGAGACACAAGGAGCTGCTGATTATCGTGAAAATCGCTTCAGACTCTCATGAATCAAGAGTGATTAAGGCATGGGTGGGCGTCGGGCGCTCATACTCATGTCAACAGTGTTTCTCCTGTCAATCAATGATTACGTAAGCCAATCAAATCTATTTTCAGAGCTTCCCGCAGAGATGAAAGAGAAGAAATAAGTGTAAAAAAAAAAAAAGTCTTCAGTGAAAACACTTAGACAAAAACTCTGATTTGTTCTTTTTGTTTTTTTGCCAGCCAATCATTGCTCTCTGTCTCACCTCTGGTTCCGGGGCTGACTGATGCAACTCTGAGTCCCGCCCCCGAGTGCATGCCATTGGCCAGCGCTGCATTGGTGGGCAGGGAGAGAATTTGCTGGTGGGTGAGTTGAGGGGCGGAGGGGCCCTCGGTGGGCAGGATGTACTGGACCTGCGCTAGCGGCTTGGGGCCGGCGGGAGGTGTGAGAGCGGAGGCGGCGGCCGTGGGGAGGAGCACGGGCTGGAGGACAGGTAGGGAGGTCTGTGCATGCGGCTGCAGGGGCTGCGGTGCGAGGAGCTGCACTGGTTGGGCACCTCCCAGAACTAGGCTCGTCACCAGACCGCCGCCCCCAACAGGCGTTACACTGACGGGACCGGGGGAGGAGGATGAGGACAGGTACCCACCACCCGCCGGGATTGGCAGCTGCTGAGCTCCTCCAATCAGGAGAGTGGCTTTCTTGTCCTGAGGCAGGGAGTTGAGGGCGACGGCTCCTTCCATCGGCGTGCTGGCGATGGGTCGTACCACGTTGGTCGCCATTGTGGGAGCCATGTGGACGCCGCTGAGGACCTGGGTCACGCCCTGCTGGGACAAAGCGAGGGGAGCCTGGGCGCCTCCTCCTCCTCCTCCTCCACCTGCTGCTGATGTTTCTTCTTTCTTGGATCTGCCCTCGCTCGCCTCCTCTCCTCCGTCTCTCGTTCTCTTGCCGTCTTCACCCCCTCCTCCTTCTCCGTTCCCTTTGGCCGAGGAGGAGTCGGAGTGAGGGATGGAGGGAGAGGAAGAAGGGAGAGAGGAGCGAGACACTGACTGGAAGCCATGCTGGAGGGGAGAGAGAGGGAGACGGAGAGATCAAAGCTGTGAAGTTCTTCTTCATTAACACTTTAAGTTACGTGTTTTTAAAGGAAACAGGATGTGAGGCGGGATTCTAGTTAGTTACATTAAGTAAGGCTTTTAATTATTATTCCATATAGTGTTCCCCTCGTCATTTACCATTTTGTGTGTGAATGTTTTGCAGCTCTCTTTGCTGTTTCATCTTTGTTTACTTTATTCCCTCTCCTGGTTTTGTACGTTCTATCAAATAAGGGGAAAACGACTATATATGGATCAAAGTACTGAATAAACCAGTCAGAAAATCTCCCTCGGGTGAAGTCCACCGTGTAAAGTCATTTGAGTAATTTGATGATCACTGCAGCTACCTGTCCGTCCGGTTCGTCCTCGTCGCTGTCCGTCACTCTCTCTTTACACTTGAGATCAATGGAGCCTTCAGGGCAGGAATCCTCTGAGGGCGGGACAAAGAATATCAAAAAGTTGGCATTAAAACACATTTAAGCAAAGTAACTGCTCCCCAGAAGTGATTTCATTTGCAATCAAACCCGCAGTATGACTCTCAAATAGCCAATTATGTGCTATTCTTATATGCTTAAACTGGCAATCCACAGTCCAGGGCTGAGGCTCACCACATGACACGTCTACTTTTTCTTTTTTTCTTTTTTGTTTTAATCGCCATTCTGACTGAGAAGCCTAAAATTCTGTGTCTATTTTTAACGACTGTGCTGATGGCGTTGGGGATTGAAACTATGCAGCAACAATCTCCATAACTGCCGCAAGACTCATCTAACTCACCCATGACATCATCGTCCCCCTCTTCCTCACAGATGACCATGCGCTCTTCGTCGCTGGTCACGTCCTCGCTGACCCCGCCCTGGTACATGGACTGAGGCGGGGGCCGGTGGCGGAACAAACTGGCCCCCTCCCCCTGACAGATACCAAAAAGAAAAAGCACGTTTTGACCGTTTAAAATATCATAAAGCGGGGAATCTGTCTGCACGTTGACGTGGAATGACACCTTCAGGATTAACCTTTGAATAAACAAGTGGATAGCGATCCGTGCAGCAACAGGGGCGGAGCTTCAGGGCTCAAACATGTCGTCTGCAGTTCACTTTGGCTGCTGGATATGATGGATTCTTAGTGTAAGGTCAGTCAGGAAGACTATACTCCTGCCTCGGCTAGCTCTTATTGCTCATACATCTCTCACGCATGCTCACTCATCATTTCCTTGCTGTCATTGTTTGGGGCTGTCAATCATGACATCAGCTGTTTTACATCTTGCCGCCGTGTCTTCTCAAATAATGTCTCCTTCTACCTTTAGTGCATTCTACTGCTGTTACAAGCGATCCTCCAAGAGCTTCTGGCGTGAAGCTGCTGACAAAGTTAGCTTCATAATTCAATGTCAACTTCACAGCTAAGTGTTAAAGTCATCTTCGCAGCTGAGAGTCCTTGTGCTTTCTCGCCAGGCAGGTTTCCCTGGATGGTGGTGGAACCTGAGCCTGACTGCACCGCCGCCATGCTCCTGTCTGATGCTTACTGCTAGCATTATTAAGGCGGCAGACTATTGATTTTAAAGAAATCTTTACTGTTACTAACTTGAGTCTGGCTGCTGTGATGCTGCTCAACAGGGACGGCTTTCTGGTCTACGGCAACATGTTGGAGATAGATCCATCTAAACATGGCTGTCCCTGCCACCATGGACTACTACTGTTTATACTGCTACTACTACTGTTAATACTACTACTACTACTGTTAATACTACTACTACTACTGTTAATACTAATTCACCAAATGCAGATGGAAGGGTCATTTTCTCATAGACTTCCATATAATCAGACTTCTTTTTGCAACCAGAGGAGTCGCCCCCTGATGGCCAGCAGACAGAATGCAAGATTAAGGCACTTCAACATGGGCTTCACTTATCAGAACTGGAGGGCCTGTTTGAAGTCTACGAGCGGGTTTTGACAAAGCTGCAAGCAGCACTTCGGGACCCATTCTGATCAGGCACTCCACTAGTATCCTCAAAACTCAAAAAAAAAAGTAAAACCTTCAGAACAAGACTTCACACACAAGTTATATCACTATTATCAAAGCATGTATACGGTTTTGCCAGTGCATTAAATGGAAGCCTTTGAAACAAAGAGCTCACATGCAGGCCTATCCCTCCTGTGATTAGGAGCGTAGCAGCAAACACAACAGAGCCTTCAAAGGCACTGAACAAGTAGAGAGGGAAAAGCTTTGAAGTTGGAGGCTGAGCTCCCCCAGAGCTTTGGATGGACTTTTCAGCAGCAACGACTCAGGCCCTCACACAAAGAACCAACAGAACACACTTGAACCGTTTTTTCAAGCGGCATGCTTTCAGCTGTGGAGTTCAACGGAAAAGCTTTGACACACATCTGCTGTCTATAAATAAACACACGTTTGTGGGTGTGTATGCGCTCTCACACACACACAAGCATGACCCTTGTATGTTGCTTTTATCTTCATTTGATTTACTTTTGTGTGTGTTCTCTTGGAAGAACTAAATCAGTTTAAAGTGCTTGAATATTGACTTGACTGAAAGCACATGATTTTAATTTTCTCCACCTTCAGAGCGAACTAGCTGGTGATCTGGAACAGTTTACTTCACTGTCTCTGAAATCTCCCGAGTCTGTTGGCTGCCTTTGAGCTACAGATTAACAAGTGCCTACCTTGTCTAGGTCTCTTTCTCGCTCCCTCTGCTCCAGGGTGTGCACGGCACTCTGGGAAAACGCTCGGGGACGGGGGTGCTGCCCCACAAACATCCCCCCTCGACGCTCCGACCCCCCTGGCCAGGCCGAGCCTCCTCCTTTCCCCTCCAGCACCTGAGCCTCTGGATGGGCATCTGGAAGAAAGAGGAGAGAGACTCAATCAAAGATCATCAGGAAGAAGATTAAAAAACCCACACATTTCTAAATATAATCTGGTCTGGTCTCTGGACTAATGTGAGCTACTATCATAGAGCTCTGACCTCAAACATCTCTGATTCAGTGAAGGCAGGACGCCAAGCTTTCGAGACACAGGATTTCCTCACGTGAGTTGAAATATTTCAATTTGGGGCGAATCCGCGAATGAAGTGAATTCCATGCATTCACATCTTTGCATTGACTTTGTATGCCATTGTGCCTCACGGAGATTTTGAGTGGCGTTTGCTTCGTCCATTGGCTTGGCAATGCATGTCAACACACACATACCGATGCTCTCTGACATGCTCCTCTCCCGGGCCTCCTTTGGCATCCCCCGGCCCTCCGACAGAGACTTCCTGCGGTCCTTGTTGCACCACTTCCAGTCTGGGTGGGCTCTGAAGTGGGCTTCTTTCACCTGGAGGAAGAAGAGGAGGAGGAGAAAAGCTGCTATTGCTGTCGGTGCATCTGGAGCACACATTACAGCTCCCATATCCCGGCTCTGCTGAGGCCTTTAGTAGTAGAGAGACTTGTGTCTTTACCTGGAAGGCCAGGTCGTGGTACTGCTGCTTCTCGTTGGGCCCCAGAGCGTACCACCACTCCCCCAGGATCTTGCTGACTGTTCGGTTGTCTTGGTTGGGATGTCGCTGGTGCACCAGGGCCCGGTGGCGTTTACTGAAGATCATGAATGCATTCATTGGTCGGCGGATGTGGTCCTTCTCCCTCTGTTTGGGGTTTTAGGAAGAAGAAGAAGACACACATGTTAGTTTCATGGTAAGAATACATTTCTCTACTGATCGACTGTGGTGGTGGACTGACCTTCCTGTCTCCGTCTTTGGGCAAGGCGCTGAGGGACTGTGTGCGCCTCTTCATGGTGCCAGTGGAGGGCGCCGCATCGCTGGCCACACCCGGGGAGAACCTGCATTCACACAGAGAACAAGTCATGGTGACGAGGCGAAAGGGTGAAGGATTTAAAGAGGAAATCAAAGCCAACGGTTCCTCATTTAATAAGACGTTGAATCCACTCTTTACTTGATGTTTTAATATCAATCAATCATTTGTGGTGGATTTCAATTTAGACACTTGACCAGTTTTACATGTTATGGTGTAAAAGAACGGAAAAAATGTTTGTGTATTTATTCTGTTATACAAACTACTCCAGACTTACTTTCTCTTTCATTAACCGTTAATGTTATCTACGCACTACACACCACACACTCTTTATCTGTTTATTCAGTTAGTTACACAGAAAATGCCATTTCTACTAACAGGACTAAATGGCATTCTTCTTGTGGGCTGCTGGATTCTTTCAGAGAAAAAAAAGCAACCAGACACAGAATAAATAATACGAATGCAGAAGTTTGAATTACTATTGTGTTACAACAGCTGGAGACAGAAGTTTGTATACAAATTCTTATTATGATTTTAAAATATAGTGCAGTTTATATTAGTGATGAGAGCCAAAAAGAGAACATGATTAATAAAACATCCAGACAGACACTGAAAAAAGGGAATGTCTGGTTTTCATGGGTTATTTTTCTGTATGAAATAAACCGCACAGACACCTTAACTATATGATGAAGCAAAAACTGCAGAACAATAAATCAGAGGTGAATAAAGCCAGACTGAGCTTTTCTTGGCACATCGGGCAAGAAAACGGTTTGAATTGTTTGCATTGTGTGAGAAGTCTTTGGAAACCGCGAGCAGAAGATTGCAGCTGTTAGAGTGTACTCAAGTTTCAAGCCGAAAGTACACGACTATGGCATTTTTTTCAAATTCTTGTTTTAATAAAGCATTTATCATATAGAGCAAACCCAAAGCGCAGCAAAGATTACATAAGCAGAGAAAGAAAAAGAGCAACACAATCAGCGTCCATGAAGGTAGAAATGAAGCCGAAGTAATCAAAAGGTGTCAGTCGGGGAGTTTGAACGGGCAAATAGAAAAAACATTAAAATTTAAAAATTTAAAAAAAAAAAATCAAAGCTGAGCTTTTAATTTTTATTTATTAGAATTTAATTATTTTTTAAATTTTTTTACTTATTTTAAATTCCTTTTTTTAAATGTATTTTTCATTTACTTATTAGTTTGTATCCATTTAAATGTCTGGATTCGTTTTTTGGTAAATGTGAAAAATAATAACGAAATAATTGGGGGAAAAAGCCAGAACGGAATAATGAGAATGGATGGATGAGAAGTGATAGATGATAAACAAACAGATCATTTTGTGTAGGTTTTGCTCATATGTGTATGTCCGTACTACAGCGGGGGGCTGTTTGGACAGGGAGAGCTCAAATCCTCTCAAATGAGTCAACTTTGTTTTCATTAATGCCGCCCGTCTCTCCATTGAGATAACAGGTGTAACCACTGCAACACTGAGAGAGACTGCTGATGCACTTCTTTTGGCGACGGCAGCCTTTGTGAACACAGCGACCCTGAAACATTCAAAACCACACTACCAGCCAGACAGCCGAGTCTGAGTCACTCTGAAAGAGCAATAACCTAGACAGACGCCGAGACTGAGTGGAATGAACAAGCACAGACTGTACAACTCTTACCAGACACACACACACACACACACACTGATGTAGCTGGTAGGAAAGTTGTTTGTTGTTGTTTGTTTGTTTCGAATATCGCTGTCAGAGGTGAATTTGAATGCACCTGTTGGGAGCGCGGCGTCCTTGAGAGTCTGCGATTCAAACGACGCAGACGAACTGTGTCTAATATCGTCTACGGCTACTATCTGTTTTCTCGTTAGTCATACCCGGAGTCGCAGAAAGGAAACACAATGTATGAAGTGTTTGCTCAAAATGAGACTACATTATGTAAATGCAGCGCCAAAACTTTTTTAAAGGACAGAAGGTTGTTTTTTTTATTTAAAGTCACGACATTTTTACAGGAACAAATGCCTTGATATTGTGTTAATGAACTGGCCATCCCACTCCAATAGGTCAGTGAGTTTATATGTGAATAAAAAAATAAAGAAAGTTTACTTTTATGTGCCAGAAAACCAAACGACAAGCCCCATGAAACCACCAGGGAGGTGTACTTACGGGTCATCTGTATCGCTCTCTGTCTCGCTGTCGGCCCCGCCCCTGTCTGTAGGAGGATTGTCATTGGTCGGGGGAGGGCACGACGTCGATCCCCTCTCTAGATCCGGAGGGCCGGACCGCCCGTCGCTCACCAGGGCCACACCGCAGCGAGGCTCTGGAACACAGAAGCCAGTGAGGGAAAAGCTCCATGACAGTAGGAAGTAATGTGTAAATGCAGGGAATCCGCAGGCAGCAGCCAGCAGTGAAGCCAACGCTGAAGTGCCTAAAACTTGCATTCTTTCTACTGGCCTGAAGGCATGGAAGTCAATGAGAAAACCTACTTCTCACTTTATTTATCATCTCAGTAAACATTGTAAACGTGAGTTTATGGTCTCAATCTCCAGTTTCAAGTCTTCTTCAATCCAGCATGATGTTCATTTAGTACATGATGGTCCATTTAGAGTCCACCAGACCAGAAAGCAGGGGATGCTTTAGGGGCGGGGCTTACCTTGTGATTGGCAGGTCACTACCAATTGAATCCTGCTACTTAAATTGCTTCGACACTTAGCTGTAAAGTTTACGGTAGCTTTAACTTGCTGAAATGGCAGAATCCAGGCTTCAAAGGTCCCAAACCAGTGGACGATGTCATGATGACTACGTCCACTCCTTATAGACAGTCAGCTACCCAGCATGCAGCTTGTCGATTGGCAGCTTTATTACGGCGTTGCGGGGCGTGAAAAGCTCTGACTACATCCATATAACATGGCTTTAATCTGTCGCAGTAGTAAGAGAAATACTGGGAAACGTTCCCTCAACAGTTTGGTGACCACATCTATATATAACCAGTATTTGGTCATGAAATCCAGTTGACACAGCGTTTGTTTTTATACTGCAGATGTCCCGTTAGCAAAGTTTATTGTAGGCCATTAGTGAGCCTGCATACTTTTACTATGTTTACACAGACTACCCTCTACTTTTGAGACCGTTATCATTTATTCAAGAAGTTTTGCAGCATTTAGTTGGATGGAAAAACACTTTGAAGACTCTAAACATCGGGCTGATTTTTTCTCAAAACAAATCCCCCCAAATAAAGTTGTTTTCATCTTTAATGCGTCCTAAAATAGAGATTATGAGATTGATGAACATGAAAAAATGATAATTTAAAAAGTCTGCAGCTACACTTGATTAGTCAATTGACAGAAAATATGAATATCTTTATAATTAATGTGACCTGATTAATGAATAGTTGCAGCTCAAGATCAAGAAAAGTAACCTAAAAGTCTTAAAACGATGTTATGTGGATGATTTCTGGCTGTCAGAATGAGTCTCTGAATAGATTTTAGCACTCCGCTCGATAAATAGTGTTATCAACAATGTTACTGGAACTGTATTGGTGTGAACACCAACTGTGCTGATTTGCAATTCAGTCGCAACTGTTTTGGGAAACACTGACTTGGCTGCTGGTACGTCCGCCCGACATTTCTACTTGAGTGTTTTGGCAGAAACACGGCCCGGCATGCTGTTTCCCGTTCTGGTTATTATACTCAGGGAAATACTTGAGATGAGATGTAGTTGTTGGATTACAAACAGTGGGATTCAGAGGAAAAAAGGGGGCGGGGGATATTAGCTACCTTTGCTCTGATTGACAAGCTGTTGGCCGTCGGCAGGCTGGGCAGCCGCTCCTGATTGGCTGGGCTCCAGGAAAGGGACGAGCGAATGCCAAGGGAACACTGGCACCGAGCGAGGTTCTACGTTGGTCCAAACTGTGAGAACACGAGGGAGAGAGAGAGATGTCGTCATGTTCATCCACCTTGGTATCGTGGACGGCAGACAGAAGTGAAATCCTCATCCAGCCATGAGATAAAGCTCCACTAAAAAACACACTTTCATAGAAACTGAAGACCATGAATAGAGCTGTGTATTCACCCCCCGACACACACACACACACACACACACACACACACACAGAGACCCAACCCTCGGGATAATGTGAGTTGAGAGGTCATATGGTGTGATGTGATGAGGGAACCTGTTATTTTATCCACACAGATTCCAGACTTCACTGTCTAGACTGCAGCTGAGCTTCAGACTCTGAACTCAGTTAAATCTGTACACGAGTCTCCTTTACAAGATGGAGGTCCCACGCTTACAAGCAGTATCACGATGTCAATACACGCATTTACACTCATTTAAATATATATATCATAATATTAATACAAAAGCATGTGTCAAATACCTGTAAAAACACTTGTTTCACTACATGCATGACTTACTATACAATATACTAGGAGACTACCCCCCCCCCCCCCCCAAAACCACACAGTGACTATTTCAAGGGTGTATCATTAAGTAGGCGTGTCCTGTAGTACTGTGCACCTGCAACACATACCTACCACTACTACAACTACTTCAACTACTATAACTACTACAACTACTACCACTACTACAACTACTACAACTATTACCAAGAATACTCATACTACAACTACTACCAGTACTACATCTACTACCACTACTACAACTACTTCAACTACTATAACTACTACAACTATTACCAAGAATACTAATACTACAAATACTACCAGTACTACATCTACTACCACTACTACTTCAACTACTATAACTACTACAACTACTACTACTACTACCACTACTACAACTACTACAACTATTACCAAGAATACTCATACTACAACTACTACAACTACTACCAGTACTACATCTACTACCGCTACTACAACTACTTCAACTACTATAACTACTACAACTACTACCACTACTACCACTACTACTACTACCACTATTACAACTACTACCACTACTACAACTACTACTACTACCACTATTACAACTACTACCACTACTACCACTACTACTACTACCACTATTACAACTACTACCACTACTACCACTACTACAACTACTACCACTACTATAACTACTACCACTACTACTACTACCACTACTACAACTACTGCCACTACTACAACTACTACCACTACTACTACTACCACTATTACAACTACTACCACTACTACAACTACTACCACTACTACAACTACTGCCACTACTACCACTACTACAACTACTACCACTACTACTACTACCACTACTACAACTACTGCCACTACTACTACTACCACTACTACAACTACTACCACTACTACTACTACCACTACTACAACTACTACTACTACACTACCACTACAACTACTACACTACTACACACTATCCACTACTACACTACTACACTACTAACTACTACTACTACCACTACTACAACTACTACCACTACTACTACTACCACTACTACCACTACTACTACTACCACTACTACAACTACTACTACTACCACTATTACAACTACTACCACTACTACTACTACTACCACTACTACAACTACTACAACTACTACTACTACCACTACTACAACTACTACAACTACTACCACTACTACTACTACCACTATTACAACTACTACAACTACTAACTACTACCACTACTACAACCACAGCTATTATTGCGACTGTAAACACATTTTGGTATATTTCACTTTGGGACTCAGTGGAGTAGTTTTATCAGCACAGTTCATTCCAAGTGTCTCTACATCTATGAACGTACTACATAAAGTATATAACTAGAATATGATTTATTAAGATTCCAGCTCCACCCTCCTGACTGCGGTATTCCACAAACCGGCCTCTCTCGCCGGATATCAACTGGGTCTGAACTCTGCTGCAGCACCGCAATGTCCAGTTTCAGTTTCCATTAATCATTTTATAATAAAGTATTAAAGTGGTCTATTTATAGCTCACCATTTGCAGGCTTATGGCTCATCTAAAATCCAGATAGTGTGGAGCTCGACAACCAGGAATATGTAAACATATCCTCCACTGTTGACACTGAATGCAGATTCTGGGGTCACATGAATATTATCACTGTGTGCTCTAACCTTTGCATTATTTACTACTTAATTTATAATGCTGTTTGCATGGAGAACTTCAGCTGAGCAGGTTAGGCTGATCCGTTTGCTTTTCACACCAGAAGTTGCTTTCTTAAGGCGGGGCTGCACATAGTACAAGTACAAGATGTCTATTTCTGCAAAATACTGGGATCAAATTCCTATATATATATATATATATATATGCATCACAGTACACACCAGTCAAGTTGACATTTACATCCATGTAAGTTTACAGTGACCTTCGACCACCAATCACGATTATCCTGGTCAAAATAATTCATGACATTGTATAAATGATATTAATGATCATCAAAAAATGCTAAAAACTCTAAAAAAAAATATGGCACTAAAACACACTGGAATCCCTTTTTATTTATTTTTTTATTTTTAAGAGACAAATATTTGTATTGTGTCACACATTTATTTATCCTTTTTAGTGAACAATGAAATACTCTTAAATAAGTTGGCCTACTTGCTTAAATAAAGGATAAATAAAACATTTAGTATTAGCACAAAGTATTTTTGTACCCTGTATTCACCAGATTTTTTTCAATTCACTGGTGAAGAAATGAATGATTAACCATGATGCATTATTGTGTTTTTTTTATCCCGATGCGTAATAAAATCGTGGCATCCCGACTTCCAAATGAATGAATGGGCTGAGAGACAGACATCGGTCTCTATTTACGACCTTTAAGGTGCTAACTGCTAAACAGACCTGACTTGAGATTGTTCAAACTTTTACAGGAGCGTTTCAGAATATTCTGGGGAAGCGCTGACTGCACACTGTACGACCATCTGTCTGCTGGTTTACTTAAAGGACCGGCGGTGACGCCGGGGTGAACAGCTGTCTTCTTTCTGAAGGTGGGACGTGATGCCACTCAGCCGCAGATCTCCACCTGTCCTATGACTACACATTATCACCACTCGGAGAATTTCCCACGTAATCATTTGGTCCGTGGGTGCAGAGAACAATAATGGACTTCCCGAGCTGCGTAACGAGACGGGACCTCGGCTGAGCACTTATCTTCACTGAAGGCTGCCGATGTTCTCAAAGATAGCAGTAATGAAACTTGTGATGCTAATGCAGCTGCACTTGAGCTGGGCTATATTTAGGAGCGATCTCAGCTGTAGGGTGGGGGTGGGGGGGGGCGTGTTTGTTTCTGGGCTTCACTGTGGCTCCGGGTGTTTTTAAAAATGTATGGCGGAGGAAACGTAACGCTACGGAGGCAGGTGGCTGTTAGCGGCGGTTGGAGGGATGTGAGAGAGAGGATGAAAAAAAAGCGCGCTCCGGTAATCAGCTCAGGCCTCGACGCTTTACTGCGCTAATTCTGCTGGTGGAAACAGCGTATCCATGACAACGCGCCGGCAATATGATTACTCTTTTTTTTTTTTTTTTCTGCTGAGAGTGATGAAACACATTCATATCACGCTGGACCTGCCCTTGATGCCCTGTCTGAGGTTGTTGATTGTCTGGAACGGTGAGATGAATGTGTGTGTGTGTGTGTGTGTGTGTGTGTGTGTGTGTGTGTGTGTGTGTGTGGAGGAGGGGGTGTGAATGTCCTTGTTGCACTCAGTCTTGCATGTCTAGACATGTCAATATTCTCGCCCTTTTAAAGTTTCAGTGAAACACCTCTTAACTCACACGCAGAAATGTAAAAAGGGTGACGCCCCCTCTGCACACGCACACTCCGCAACTGTGACACTAACACACACACTCTGAGTCACAACTACACACAAGGAGTGAGGCCGGGCGGCTGCCTGCACCACTGATATCAGACCTTTTCTGATCTTCACACCACGGGGGAACGAGTTTCACTCTGAAGTCGACTCCACCGCTTCAACCAAATCAAGAAATTATAATTCAGTCACAGAAGGGTTATGAAACACTAAAAGCGGGTATTAAAATTCAGAATTTAAGGATCCTCATGCTCTAGATGTGGTGCTTTTCACACCTGTATTCATGGTTTTAATCACATGTTTCCTGTATTCATATTAAAAATACACAATCATCTCCATGACTTTTAATCACTCAGTTTATCAAATATGTATGTAACTGGAAAACCTATAAATTGACAATATATCTCTGCACTTAGACACACTGCTGTACTTTTATCACACTTTCTGTTTTGTTTTTTTAGATTGAGAAAGAGTTGAGAAATCCTGCATCTCAATTGGAAACGATCTTCCTCATTCCTATATTAGTAACATTTTTGGGCTGTAATATCGCAAGGTTGGCATGGAAACAAGCACACAGTATATGATTAACCCAAACACCTCTATTGCTCACCGCCAAATTTTCTTATATCCAACACAGAGTGCACACAGAGCTGACAACATTTTTCACAACTGATTTTTGCCGAAATGTGAAAGAGGGTTTCACAAAAATGCTGATACGGGTAACTTCACACCCTCTTCCTCCTCCCTCAAACAACACTGTACTCCTTCATAGTACACATGTATTATAGAGAGGCAGCTGGTGGAAAATAAGTGTATTAAACATCCCCAGAACACCAAATCTACATGCAGGACTGAAGCCAGGGACAAAATGAATGTTAGAATCTATTTTCACTTTTAAGAAAGCGATTTAGGAAGTGTTATTGAAGAGTTTCACACATAAATACATTTAAAAAACGACCAAATTATTGCAAAATTATCTTTTAAATTGACATCATATATGTTATTCATGGTTCATTAAAAAACATATTAGTCTCTCTCCGTTGACTACCGTACATATTTGTTTTACAAAATAAGTTCCCCTGAAGGGAAACAGGAAGGGACTTAGCCTCTTGCGTCGTTTTCTTTATCCAACATCGTATAATTTAAAATAATTAAAATCTTTGTGAAATGTAGTATTTGCCACATACATGCTTTGTAAAGAAATTTAAATGAATAACTCGATAAAAGTCAACATGAAGAGGGTAAAAAACCCTCCTTTGAATATGGTTACTTTCCTCCGCTGCAAACAAACAATAGTAGAGTGTATATGAGTCATAGCCATAGCACTTGCATGACACTCTGCAACTCGAGAGAGAGATAATGAAAGCGAGGACATCTAGACGAGAGTACATAAGCGTCAGCCTGCACATCGCTTCCTACTTTAGAGTACGGCAGACGTGTGGCTCAGCAGACTCTGTATCTGATGGGACCAAAGGTCAAAGCCATAATGATCTCCCTCCCCCGTCCTTACTCACCAGTCCCCGGCCGTCCCATGATGATTTGCTTGCGTGGAGCAGGGTGCGGCGACTCGGCCGGCAGTATGAGGGGCAGCAGGGCGGTCGGCGTGGGGTGACAGGCTACCGGCTGTGGCAGCCCCCCTCCGGAGGCGTCCTGGTGTCCCTCGGGTTTCCTCTCCCTCTCCCTGCCTCCGGACCCAGAGGAGGCCAGGACGGAGCCCGTGGAGGTGGGCATCGCTGAGGAGCTGGAGAGGGCAGTGTGGCCTCCTGTTGCTGGAGTCAGGGACTGGGAGGACACATCAAAACAGTATTTTAACACAATGATATAGTCTCTTTCAAAATGAAATCTATCTTTTGAGTATTAAACACTTAACTGATAGCAGCCACTCAATTTACTACTGCAGCATCATCCACTTCTCTGCTGTTAATCAATTATTTCAGTACGTTCCAGACGTTCATAGAGTCCACACACCACACAGCTAATAACACTGCTTCCATGTCAGGCTGGTGCTCTAAGTGCAGGACTGGTTTCAGACGTTTGATGGCTCTCTATAGGACTGTAAATCCACGTTGGTAACTATCATAGTAAGTATGTCATACTAGAAATATGGATTTTTCAGTGGAGTGTTCTTATGGTTTACTTTCAAAGTGGAGTTTCTCGGTCACTGAAATGGAGATCATACAGTGTCCGGGTTTAAATATATAAAAAGACCTTCTGAGTGTGTGGAAATGGACTCTTTCGCGAGATCAGCCTTTAAGCAACAACAAATCACTCAACAAAAAGAAGCATTTAAGTATCCTTACATTCTCATCACTCCAAATATGTGAAATGGATGTTCTTCATTTTAAGGGCCCGAGGCTCATGAAAGCCACCCACTTAATACAAACTGTACTAGGTTATATGATATAATATTTCTATCACATTAAATAATAAAATATACTGAGGTACGACTTTAACCACATGGTCCATCCCTCATCATATTCCTCAAAAAGAAAACCTACCGAGCTGGAGGTGACCAGGACGAGCGTGGAGGTGGGGTTGCGCAGGAGGACTGCCCCGTTGGTGGTGGCCCCGTTGATGGGGACCGGGACCTGCAGGCCTGGCACGGCCGTGTGTTGTGGCAGGCTCTGCTCTCTGGACCTGCTCCTCTCTCTCCTCCCTAGCGGACCGTCAGAGAACTTGGCGAGGGGGACATCCGGGTTGCGGACAATGACCGGGGAATCCCGGAGGGGTACAATGCGGCGTGGGGAGGGTTCCTGGGGCAACGGGGAGGGAGGAGTGGGTGAGACCAGCATGGGTGGAGGCGTGGAGGCGGCGGAGGATGGTGGCCTGCTGGTGGCGCTACGAGGCCGGGGGAAGGAGAGTGAAGAAGGGGTTGTGGGTTGACTCTGGGGGGAGAGGACTCTGAAGGCGGCAGGGCTGTGGCCCAGGTTTGGGTCTCCCATAATCCCTCCCCCGATGCCCACCAGCTGCTGGTGCTCCGGTTTGGTCTGGTAGTCCTGGATCGCAGGCAGTGGAGGGGGTGGGTGGGTGTCGAGCTTCCTCTTGCTGGGGCTCATGGGAACTGTGAACGTGAGATTGGTCTGAAAAGTGGGCACGATCCCTGAGGGGTGGCGCTCTCGCTCAACACCTGGTGTACCCATCTTGGTGCCGCTGAGCTGGCGGTGGCGGCGTGGAGTCAGCGAGGCGGGAGCAGTGATTGGGCTGAAATTGGCAGGACGAAAGCCGAAGAGAGGAGAGGGCGAGGGCGATGGGGTGGGAGAGAAGGGCGACTGGTTGGAGATCGGGGAGTATGACGGCGTGCCTGAGCGGGAGCCCCCCAGCGAGACCAGCATGGTCGCCGCCTCGCACTCATCAAAGTCGAAACGGGAGAGGTCCTGGGGGAGCAGGGAGGGCAGGACCAGGCGGGGACGGGAGTCTCCTCCACGGCTGCTGGCCTCGCTGCTTTCACGCGACGTCTCATCCCAGTCGAACTCCGAGCTAGCTCTCCCGCCGCTCATCCGGAGGTCGGACGGCGTCAGGGTCCCTGTGCTGCTGGCTCCGCCCCGTTCCCGGCTCCCTCCACTGGCTTCCATCTCCTTGGTCCTCATTGAGAGGTGTCTGGAGCAGTATCCTCGGCGCTGGGACTCTTTAGAGCAGCCCTCCCTCGAGCACAGCCGCCTCCACTGCTTCCCATTGAACTTCTTGCGGATGCCTGTTGGCGTGCACACCACGTCTCCCTTCTTGTACTTTTGCTGGGCGGCTGTCAACGGGGTGCGGGAACGCGAGGAGGAGGAGGAGGTCGAACCCGATCCGGATCCACCGCCGCCACTGGCTCCTCCGCTGGAAGAGCTTCCTCCCGAGGCCTTCTCCACTCTGGAGGAGGACTGGGTGGAAGAGGAGATGGGAGGGAGGGGAGGGAGCTGAGGGGTGGTAATGACGCCACCAGCTGCTGCAGCTGCTGCGGATACTGGGTCAAGGCCTAATAGGACAGGTGCAGGAGGGGCGTGGGGGTTCAAGGCGAGGTGGGTAGGGGGGATCCCTATGCCCCGCACAACAGACAGGTGTGGACTGAGGTAGCCAGGCGGGGGCTTGGAGATGATGTGGCGGTGCTGAGGAAGTGCCATTGGTTTGGCCCCAGGTATGATGGCCCCCACTGGGAGCATGTTAAAGTGGGACACCTCCATGTCTTCCTCCGGGGTGAGTGGCATGTACGGGTGGTGCTGCTGCTGCTGCTGCTGTTGGTGCTGTTGGTGCTTTGCATTGTTCTCCCTTTCTCGCTCTCGTTCCCTCTCTCTTTCCTGTATTCTCTGGAGGTCCCTCTCCCTCTCCAGCTCTTTCTCCATTTCCCACTCTCGGCCTGGAACCAGGCTGAGGACTGACACCGGGGTAACTGGGGAGGTATTGCTATGGCCAGATGTGGAGGAGACAGGGACCATGCCCGGGTAGGGTATTCCTCTCCCCAACACCGAGCCCACGCCGGGTGTCATCCCCCGGCTCAGACGACACACCTCCTGCTCCACGTCTATCTCCTCCCTGTCCTCCCGCTCCCTGTCCTTGTCTCTGAACACCTCCTCTCCATCCCGCCCCCCTACAGACGGCAGATCCAGGTCCCACGGTGGCACCAGAAGCCGGAGAGTCTGTCGGGAGACCCACACTGCCTGGGTACCGCCAGCCGTCCCTCTGCCATCCTCTTCCTCGTCTACGGAGTCGGGTCTTTCCTCAGACAGCAGGACCCGGTAGCGGTTGGCCACGGCGGGGTGCGTGTCCACCTGGGTCACCACACCTTCTCGGTACCACTGCCACTGGCCCTCGCTGCCCTCCTCATTGCCGAATGGTACACAGACACGGGTGCCAATAGCTATGGGATGGACTCCGGGCGGCGCGGCATCGAGGATAATGTCCACCACCCCCGGAGGGCTGTCGTGTCGATACGGGTAACGGCACATGTTCTTCTCGCCGTTCAGCTGGACCTCCAGGTTTCCAAATTCCCCGCTGACCTTACGCACCACTCCGGCCCGGAACACCAAGTCTGAAATCCCCTCTTCGTCCCTCCTTTCGCCTCCTCCCTCGTCGTCACTTCTTCTCCTGAGCTGGCGGGCGAGGACGCGCTGGTTCTTGAGCCCCTTGGCGAGGGCGTCGGACAGCGCGTCGGGGAGGCTGGATGGTGCGTGTGCGAGGGCGTGCGAGTCGCCGACGACCTCCAGGTCGGCCGAGTGCTCGCTGGCGGTGTCTGTGGAGGAGCAGCGGGGCAGGAGGCTGGGCGACACGCGCTCCGCATCCCTCATGGATTCACCTCCTCCGGGCCTCTCCCTGTCCCCTGCTAGTGTCAGAGTAGGGGGTCCCGGGGAGCCGTCCTGAGGCCCCTCCCTGCCAGTGGTCCTGCTGTGGAACTCGTCCATCAGGCTCCTGCCCTGAGTGTTGGCGTCAGGGTGCGAGACACAGATGTCACTTCCTGAACCTGTCGACCCATGGTTGATGACCCCGCCACTAGGAGGAAGAGGAGGGGGCGTGCTGGAGGAAAGGTTGCTATGGTTACCAGCAGCAGACAAGCAGTGTTCAGAGGTGTACTTCTTCTTGGGGACGCGGGCCTTGAAGGTGGCCGTTTTGCGGCTGGCGGCAGGGTTCGGGCTGTTGTTGGCGCTCGGCGTGCTGCTGTTACTGCAGCTGCTGCCGCCGCTGTCGCTGCTGCTGCCGCTCACCGCCGACCTCCCTGATCTGTCATCCGGGGACGTTAAAAATTTCCCACAATCCATCACGAGTGACACCGTTGTTTCCGACAGCCCTTCTTTGTGAAGCCCCTCCCCCTCCGAGGTGTCCCGTGCTCTGATTGGGTCCGTCTGGGATGACTCTGAGTGTGAGTTTGAAGAAAATGAAGATGTTCGGTTTGGTGGGGATCTGCTTCTGTCTCTGTTCTCGTCTGAGTCTCTCTTCTCCCCGCCTTCTTGGGCATCCCCCGCGCCGCGACGCTTCCCCCCTTTGGCCCGGGTGGAGGGAGGAGAGCGCCGGCCCTGCTTTTTTATCGGCTTCATCTTTTCATCTAGCTTGCCTTTCCTTCAAACAAGTCTTTTTATTTATTTATCCCAGAGTTTCTCTTTGGTGTTCCTCTCTCGCCTCGATTTGATTCTTCTTCTTCGTCCTCCTCCTTTCTATTCTCTCTATTTTCCTCCTCTGCCGGGGCCACTCTCTCTCATCCTGTCTCGTCTTCGTCGCACGACTTCGGCGCTTGCCCACCTTATTCCACAGACTCTGAAAGAAAGGGAACAGGGAGTGTGGGTTACTCATGTGGCAAACACATTCAGACATGCACAAAGCCCATTCACTACGACAGATAGCGACTAACTGCATGGCTTTGGGAGGAAAAGTGACTGATCGAATCAAAATCAAAACATCTATGAAAACATGCACATCGGAAGTAAATCCAAATAAAAGTGGGGCTTCTCTGATCGCAGGCATCATACGGAATAAAGACGGAGAAGTAGTTCTAAAAAGAAAATGTAGTAGAGTAGTAATGCTAATGACTCAACCACACATTCATTACACATCAGTTTGTTACATAACAGCTTCTACTCACATTACACAAGGCCTGCATCCATGCCCGGTACATATAGAAAACAGGAGGTCATATTGTAGGGTAAACACAATGCAGGCTCACACACAGTATGGAAATAGTGAGAAGCACTTTGCAATTTGCCCAGACAAGCCTTTCTGCATGCACACACACTCTCACACACACTACTTGGCCGGGCAGTAGAGGCGGGGGAATTCCTTCTTCGCTCGCATACTGAAACCCTCCCTTCTCTCTCTCTTCTCTCTCTCTCTCGCTCTGTGGCGACCTTTATCTATGTATTTCAAAGCGGAGTCAATCCGCCCCTACAAACTCCATTTCCTGTGGAAGACCATTACCTAACTTCCCGTTACTTTATTCCTCCTTCTCGCTCCCTTTGCTACTATCACACTTTCTTTTTCTTGTATCCCGTTCTGCCTGCCTTTTCCTGATATGGATTTCTTTCATTCCTCCTCCTCTCCTTCCACTTAGTATCCTCATTTTGTGCTGCGGTCACCCCAAAGAAAAAAAAAGAAGAAGAAGAAAAAGCAGAATAGTTGTTACTCCAATCCACACTATCAGTATCGCCCGTTGGTCATTTGGTCTTTCAGAACATCTCCCATTCCACACCGGGCTGGTTCACCTCCCTCCCCCTCCAGATCACAAAGTAAAAACAGATTGATTTTGCTGACTTGTTGAACCGGAGACTGTTGTCATTTAACTGGTTGGTTTGCCGTGTGCTGCCTGATACACGCGGGACTCGCCTCGGGTGTAGCTGCTGTGTGCCGTGCCTCATTTGTTCCAATACAAGAGTCTCCACAGAGCTACGAGAGCCAGAACCGTGTTTACAACAAGTGTATAAGGGAGGGGGATGGGGTCAAAACTCAATTCACTGTCAAACCCTTCTATCACACGCATGTCTACTTGTCACTGCCTGTCTGTTAACTTCCATGTCTGTCCCTGATTCTACATCCATCCTCCCACCAGTCTCTTTTCTTGCTTCCCTCCCGCTGCCTTCCTGTTTGTCTGTGAAGGCCTGCATTCATTCACGTCCTTTTAATATCTGCCACATCATATCGACTGGAGAGAAATCCATTTTCAGAGATAAGTGCCGCCTGTCTTAAGGCCACACACACACACACAGCAAACATCCAGGCGGTGATAGTGGAGGGTGCACAGCCAGAGAGCTAACAGCCATCACCGTGTGCTCTATGCAAATCCCTATTTAGGACAGACAGACAGCCGTAGAGCAAGCCACCATAAAATAATTTGGCCGCCGGCCTTACTTGGTCACGATAGAGGTATGCTACGTGTGTTTACTCAGTAGTGCACTGTGTACAACAGCTGGTGTCAGAGTCATGGGCCTAATGATAACAGCTTAAAGACAAACTGACGCAACTCACTCTCCCCTCGGTGAAACACGGAGCGAGGAAGACCGTATAGAAAGCTATAGTGGGGCCTCCGTTCTCTTCATGTCCCAGCAATCAAAGAGGAGCGCTTTCTGCTGATTAACCGGTTCAGCTGATATTTGTATGTTTACATTACGGCTTTTTAGCTTCTTTTTGTACAGCAAATAACACACAAACACGACAGCGTGTCATGCGAGGTGAGAGAAGAAGAAGAAAAAACATGAACTGGATGACTTTCTGGTTGCACAATTCATTATAACGAGGTGGTTGTCAGGGTTAGGTCATGGTTAGATCACATTTTTTAATTATGCATAAACCAACAAAAATGCAACTACAATATCAAGAATAAAACTATGCTACAAGGCTGTAATGTTATTCTTCAACGTTATTCAGACCAAAAACCCCCGATTACATATATAAAATATCTTGCTTATTAAACCGGGCCAATAATAATAATAATAAAGTACTTTGTAATGATGTATGTATTCAATTCTAAGACATTGTTGACATATTCATAAAATATATTTCTATATTGGCATTTCTACATCACAATTTAACAGCATTTAACAAATGGAAGATGCATACTTGCTTATTATAGGTTGTATTCATGCTGAACACCTCTGCTTTAATGCACACACACACTATAATTATTCACATCCACACACATGACAGTGTCACTCCTGCAGAGTTGCCAACTCACTTTGAATGCTACACGAATGTCTCCCACTAAAAGGAGAACGGAGCACCTCCTTTCCAAACGTGTATAACAGGATTACTACAGTGCTTTATTAACGACCTGGTGTATAAATACATTCGCATAATCATAATCCAGGAGTAGATACAGCAGCGAGTCGCCACAGGGTGCAAAGAACGAGTTATAAAAGTCCGGGAGGCGATGTCGTCACTGTGGTTCAGCGGGACAGACGCGTTCATGTGTCAGGCTCTCGTAGTACCGCGATTACTACCAGTTCTACTCCCAAAACACGGCGGCCAGGCCCCGGTGGCGTGCAGCGACCAGGCCTCAATTACACACACAAGGCCTGCTTGGAAAACCTCAACTCACCGTCACCGGGGGAGGAGGGGGGGCGGTTTAACGGGCATATTAAAGCCTTAATACGGAGTAATACGGCGCTTATTATCGGTGCTGCATGACAACTTTGTGAATCCACTCGGTGACACCATAAAAACACAGCGGATAAAAAAAAAAAAGTGCCTTCATTTTTTATTTTTTATTTTTGGTCCCATCCGAAAGTGACAGCTACAAAAAAAACTGCCCCGAATAACTTTATGTTCCCGTCATGATTGCTAGAGGAAGATAGTCTGTCAACCACTAGATGAGTCCAAGGAGAAGGCCCCTCCAACAAAAACACTCCAAACAGCCACGTTGATTCATGAAGAAGAAGAAGAAGAGAGAGAAAAAGAGGAAGAAATGTGCCGATGTGAAGTGAGGAAGCGAGTGTGTTTTTTATACAAACGCAGGACAGTTTGTAGGAAGTCCAGCGGCAGTTATGGCGTTGAATTTATTTCTAGTGGAAAAGTTTCAAGCTCACTAATGTCTATCCGCACCGCTCCCTTTTTTTTTTTTTTTTTTTTTTTTGTTCGCAAGAAGACAATCCGCCCTCTAAACTGGTCTCCGCGGGCCAGCCCGACACACCGAAAATAAATAATAAATACGCCGATCGGCTCGACTGCTAATGCTGTTTATGGCCAACATGAACAACGTTAGCAGCTCGGCAGGGAGAAAAAAAAAAAAAAAAAGCACAACAAGCCCCACTGCAGTGCTGCAGGAGAAAGATTTGTGGGCAGCTTATTACTCACCTAATGTAGTACACCCCCAATGTGATTCTGTTGAGTCCGCCGGGTAAAATAGGGCAAAGGGTGGCCGGTCGTCCGCGAGCTTGCCAATTAGCGGCACTTCATGTTTCTCCGGCAAAGCAACTTAAAAGGAGGAAAAACTACTGCCCTGTACATTCTACACTACAGTCGCAAAATGGTGAATGAAGCCCCAAAGCCTTGACAACCAGTCCGCGCGGCCAATCGCCGCGCTGGAAACGCGTACAGTAGCCAATGGGATCGCGCGGAAGGGTGGAAGGGGCGGGGCCTCGCGTCAAAGTGGAGTTGACGGACGGCGCGCCGCGGCCAATCGCGGTGTGGGAAAACACAGAACAGCTGTTGGGAGAGCGAGGCTGCGGCGGCCAATGGGGCTCCGGTGTGGGCATGTCCGGCTTCTACAGGCACGCAGGACGGGACTGAGCTCTTCCTCCTTCCTCCTCTTCTTCCTCCTCTTTTCTCATCATGTGTCTACAAACACAGAGGAGATGCTCTCTGTCTCCTTACTTACACACACTGACATGGCGTTATTAGAAGGAATATAGATCAATACGTCATGTCTCATACATCATAACTTTAGCTCACTTCTAACAGATTAATACACTCTCTGATTGCTATGTTATTGATCTGTATGAATGGCAGCAGATATCGATGATCCACAGGTTGAGTGTAGTTTCAGGGGAACCACAGAGAACACCAACTCCCAAATTCACATGCTTCTCTCTCCACAACTCCTCCCTCTCCACTCCCAGCTAATCAGAGGCAAGCTTATCCCCAAGTCCCGCCCCCGCAGCCAATCGGGGCAGCCGCTGGAGGCTATACGTCACCGGAGCGGCGTGTGATTGGCCGACGGGCCCGGGGTCTGCAGGCCAATGACCGAATGCTGCGGTGAGGTCATTATGCTTGTTGCCATCAGCTTGGCCAAACAGGAAGAGTGAAACCCCAGTGAGTAAACTGGTCCAAACGTGGGATTATGGTTCCTAAGAGCGTGACCCATATACACTGAAGGCCTCCCTGCACACACACACACACACACACACACACACACACACACACACACACACACACACACACACACACACACACACTGCATGTGTGCAAGCAGGTACAGGTTGTAATACACCGATGAATCCAAGACAACATGCAAACAGGCTGAGATGCATGAATGCACACACACAAATACACTAACACACATACAGTACGTGCCTGTGCAACACACACACACACACACACACACACACACACACACACACACAAACAACATAATGGCATTCTGCTGCAATTTCATAAGCAACTAATGGTGTGTGGATTGCTGTGAAGCAGTGCGACTTGCTGTTTCTATAGCTTACAGGCACAGATGGCGAATCTGGTCAATGATGATACAGAGCTGGCTGGTTGCGGCAATGAAGTCTGCCTGGCACACACACACACACACACACACACACACACACACACACACACGGCGAGTGTGATACACACAACTAGGCGTACACATACAAGCCAGCACCTACACACACACATAGTAGGCGTGGTGGAGTTATTACATGCCTTGATGTTACATAAGCTGTACGTGTATTGGAACACACACACACACACACACACACACACACACACACACGTCTGTTGTATATTGTGCAGACTCTATAACCTCTTTGAGCGTGCAAACATACAGATATGCACTGTTGCATACATGACAAAGTACAACACAGGTTTATTATTAGTATTTAGTTTGCACATCAATGCACAGGCAACCTCTCCACCCCCCCCCACCACACACACACACACACACACACACACACTCACACACACACACATGCACACACACAGAGGCTTTGTTTGCTGTATGTACAGTTCACATTTCATGGGCATAAACATGCATAAATGGAGAACGCAGCACAAACACAGCCAGACATGTAAGTGCAGAGTGAGTGGGATCTCCAGACATCTCCCACACCCTGATAGTGAAGCACTGCAGTCTCCCTCTCTCTCTCTCTCTCTGTCTGTCTCCCTCCCTGCTCATTCACCGTAGACGAGTGTGTAGTCAGAAATGTAGGGCGAGTACGCAACCATGAGGGTTTCGTGAGGCGCCGCCGAGAGACATTAAAGGGAAGCCAGATTGAAGAGACAAGCTTATGGATGTTGAGAGGTAGACAGTGAGACAGATGGTGAAGAGAGTTATGAGAGACAGGTAGAGAGAGACGGGTATGGATGTGTCAGCGAATAGGTGGACTGAGAGTGCCTCTTTGCTGCAGGAGTCGAGCAGTTTGTGAATGAGCCATAAATCCGGCTGGTATTAGCACCTCTGAGCACTTTCTAAGAATGAGGCGGAGAGCTGTGGCTAAGCCCCCTGAATCCCAGTCACTTTACACTAAATGCATTACGGCCACTTACACTGCTAAACAGCTCGGGGGGACCCTGCTCTGTACCTGACCCAACACTCACACACTCTAATTCAACAGCACTTTGGTGTGTTTTGGTTTTAAAGACCAAATGGAGAGTGAGAGATGGATCATGTGATCGTCTCCACCATGGCATAATGCAGATATAATATAAAATATATCTGTATATGAATACTACAAACCGCCTACTGTGTTGTAATATTTGCAGGTTCTGTCACTGTTTTAATTTTGACGACAACTGAACAGGTAACGAGCCGACGTTTAGATGCTGCTCACGGTTTGACTGTGATGTTTAAAGCTTGTAAATAAAAACAGCACCAGGTTATCAACGTGCCTGCATGTAGGAAACATGTCACTCGCCTGCATTTATTCAATCATCTGGTGGACTGCTCTGTTCCTCATGTCCCTCTGTTCCTTCTCTGTGGAGAAGAAGACATTTCAATCATTTACAGCTGGAATAAAACCCCAATATATAACTTAAAGGCTCTTCAAAGACGTTTAAAAGGATGTGTGGAACTTTCTTTGTGCAGAAAACGTTACCTTTCCCAGTTGAATATACATCATGTTACTTGGTATTATTGTTTATTTTTACTCTGCCCTGAAGGGTGAGGTTTCCTGTAATATATGTGTTGAGTTTTACTTGTAAAATGGAGGGATTTCAAAGAATTCAGTTTTTATTTACTCTACAGTTTCTGCAACAGCCTCTATTGCTCAGTAGATGGCGCTGTATCCTAAAACTAAAATTCACTGACCTATGATAGATAGATAGTTAGATAGATAGATAGATAGAATACACAATATAAATACTATATTAGATAATACTACAGTATACAATATACATGATATAAAAATAGGATAACAAATTATATATAATATACATTAGGCAGTGTTTAAATTTGCTTTTGAGTTAAATAAAAATTAGGTACTGAGTCTTCTAATATACAAGCTCAGTGGTGTCAGTCAACATCGTGTCCCAGAATGCACCGGGGTAGTGAAGCTGTCCTCCTCTTGGCCACGTTTAGAAGCAGGTGGTTTCTTCCAGTCTTCTTCAAAGTCCTCCACCAGTCTGTCCTCCTCCTCCCGTCCATCAACTACACACCCAACCACTGCAGAGTTGTCAGAAAACTTGTACTGAAAGTCTGTGGTGTACGAGGTGAAAAGGGAGACAGCATAGTTCCCTGTGGAGCTCCAATCAAATGTGATTCTCACAGCTCCATCCAGACACGAGTGAGCTTGCTGCAGCAGGAGGATGACGGCATCGTCCACTCCCAGCTGAGGCTGAGGGGAGACAGAGGGTCCAGAGATGGTTCCACCTGGGGTCTAAGGTGGGCCAGGACCCGCCTCTCCAACACCTTCATCACATGAGATGTCAAGGCGACGGTTTAGGAACGGTAACAAGGCACAGACGCCAGTATTTCCTCCAGGTTCAGGCTCCTTCAGGATTCATATAGACAAGGTGATTCAGCAGCTATAGGGGACGTTGTCGTGACTCCCATAATGAATCCTTATTACTGACGAGGCTGCTCTGCCTCCAGAAATACTCTCACACACACACACACACACACACACAAGTACCAACAGTCAGCATGTAATCCTGGACTCGACCTGCTAGAGCACTCGACTGACCGTCTTCCTTCTGCATTTCATCTAACCTGTATTCTGTTGTTGAGATAAGATAGTCCTTTATTCGTCCCGCAGTGGGGAAATTTACAGCAGCAAGACAGTAAAAAAATAAGGATAATAAATAATAAACATGCATTGACAAGAAAAGTACAATATAAAAAAGATATTAACACTAAGAATATATAAAGAAAGTTAAATAAAGTAGAATGTACATAATAGACAGTTTCCAGAATATATACAGTTTAAACTTCATTCATTAAAGCCTGACTGGTTTCACAGGCGAATCATTAAAGGGAATACATTTTAATCAAGTTAAACATGGAAAGCAACTAATAGGAACAAAATAAAATAAAAGGTGATTCCTTAATAATAATATTTATAAATTATTCTTTATATTATTTATAAAATAATATTTTTTTAAATTCACATTATCGTTAACATCAGAAAACAGAGAGAGAATTGTGATAACTATTATGAATTTGTTACCATTTTTCAACATGGATACGAGCAAAACAAATACTAATATATTAAATATTAACTTAAACTTTAGATAAGATTATTCTCATTATTTTATGTACTTTGTAATAACAAATAATCATAATAATTTCATTCCTCGATTCATCTAAAACTGACTTTAATTTATAGAAAATTAATATATAAGACAATGAATTTTATTTTAGATATTTTACTTTTTGTAATCTGATTACACATTTAAAAAATAACTATAATGTTGTTTTTAAGCGAAGTGCATTTCACATAAAGTCAGTATACAGCTGATATAGAAATAAAAGTCCATGAGTCGTGTGTCTCACCGGGTTTTAAACGTTGGAGGTCCGGTGTTTTCACTCTGACCTCTGGTGAAAGGGACGGCGGCTCCCCAGCAGGAGCCCGGCTACAATGCATGACAATTAGCCTTCTGTTGTGATCTGGTTTCTGTCTCGGGCTCTCTGGACTGTGACCTCTGACCTCGTCCCACAGCCAGACAACAATCCCTCCCCGCTGGAGGCCAAACAGCCGTCAATCAGCCTCCGATTAATACAGGCCGTCCCCTGTTGAGATCAGGGGCCGATGAATGCTCCAAATCAGATTGGAGGGGTGAGAGAGGGGGAGGCGGGGGAGGTGGAGGGGAGGACGAGAGCTGCTGGTCAGAGAGATGAAACATAGTGAATGATTAACAGGACTTTAAAATATGGGAACACAAAGAGAGCCTGTGAAAGCGAGGACAGTATAGAAAATGACAAATCGCTGCTGGAACGTCACCAAATACATTCACACCAAGTACTACTTTTCCATAGTACTGGAGTACTCCATTTATTCTACTTTAAACTTCTTTTAAACTCCATGATATATTGGAAGCACTATTACACTTGTTACTCCACTCTTCATTAACTTGACAACTTTAGAAACTAATCAAGTCATATATTTTATTATTTTATACTAGACATTAAGCAACCCAGCTAGCGACAATATGAAAATATGTCACGATTATCACGATATTAACCCCGGAAATCTTAAAATGAGCTTAAAACTCTCACACTTACTACATTACAAGTAAAAGTACTGGATTGAAAATGTTTGAAAACTTTGGTGAAGCTGGAAGTATGAGATGTTTTTAAATGAAAACTAATGGTTAAGTGTGAAAAATAACTAAGGTTGTCAAATAAATGCAGTGAACAAGTCCAGTATTTCCCTCTCAGATAGTAGAGTAGAAGTAGAAAGTGGTTGTTGTTTTTCTTGTGTATGTATTACTACATTATTTGTATTACTAGTAGAGTTGAAAATACTTTTGTTCTGGAAATACATCTATTTTGTTCTCTTGTTTTATAAATTATTGTTCATTTTGATTCATTAATAATTAAAAAAGAAAGTTCAAGTACTTCAAAATTGTACTTTAGTAGATAACTCAAGTAAATACTTTTACTTTCTGTAAATTAAAGGATTAATAAACGACATAAAGTTATTCCTGTGCTTTAGCGGTGCAACCATGCTAGCTGTTTCAAAGCTAAGCTAACTGCTAGCTGTAGCTTCATATTTAGCATGTATGAAAGCAGTTTTACTCAACAATCAAATTCAGTGTTTGAGACTTAAATCAATGTGTGCCTTATATTGTATTGTTTAAAAAAGAAAACAATCAAATATCAGCGTTAATCTGTTTAATATAAAGTCTGCTCAGACCTAACGTCACCAAAGTCCAGTTACGTCATTAACGTGATGAGCAGCTGTTATATTTCCATTTAATTACCTTTCATAATGTAGACTTTCCCTTCAGCACGAGCTTTCAGACTGTATGTGTGTTGTCATTTTTATGTGAACAAAGTTCAGTAAAACACTAATTATCGACTTATTGACAGGTTTTTAAGTTATCCCGCGAGTCCCTGACAGATCTCGCGAGAGCAGCAGAGCATGTAGAAGGTGAAGTACTGGAAAACGGACAGCAGGGGGAGCCAGAGTTCCAGTGAGTCTGGTGATCAAACAGGAGGTGGAAAACTACATGTAGCGTGATGATCGTGAGACAGCGACGTGGTGTTCAAACATACTCACTGACCTCAGATCAGACCCTTCCTCGGCACAAACTCTTTAATTAAACCACATCCACACATGTATTTATATATTATGTGTGTATTTATACATTGAGTATGTATTTTTTCTTGAAACAAATAGGTATTTTTAGTTAGGTATGTTCCAAAAATATGATGGGTGAATGTCAGTCATTAATGTAAAGCGCTTTGGAGAAAAGCACTATATAAATGAGGCCATTTACCATTTGATGGATTTTAGCTCAATCCCACACAGATATAATATTTATTACACAAACATGTTGACCTGGTGATATTCACGCTGTTGATTTGCTGGTTTCTGTATCCGTTCATGATGTGAACTGAATGTCTTTGGGTGTTTTACACTTGGTCGGACAAAACAAGTTATTTTAAGACATCCTCCTGCCTTCTGGGAAATCATGATGGGAATACGCCATCCCGCCCTGACTTTTTATAGACCTAATGATTAGTCGATTTAATTGCAACACAATAATTAAAGAGATAATAATTGGAAAGCTTTTCACCATTTAAAGTTATTTTGGGCAAAAAAAAAGGAAAACGAATCTAAATGCCTGGCGTAAAAATTAAATCATAGAGCACAAATTCTGACCTTCCAATCAAAGCAGCAGCTGGAGGACACAGTCATGGGTCTGATTCAAATCACGAGACGAAGCAGAAGATAAACCCACGTCGTGGATGGAAGAGATCTGCCAGTCTGGTGAGTAATTCAAACTTCCGTTTTGGCTGAAGTACAAACGTGGAGTGGGTGGACCGCCGAGGTGTCGTCTGTGACACAATTAGCATCATAATCATTAAAGCACACATGAGTACATCTGGGAGGAAATGTAAACGTAGACGTTCACTGAATAATCAGCATCATACTTTAAAGTACCCAAAAGTAAGAAACGCGGCCCAGTTGAGTAGAAGTATTAGGTGGCTTTACTTAATTATAAGTAAATTAAAATCAGATGAATAATTGAAAGAAAGAGAGAAACAGAAATCCATTTTTACCTTTTTTAATGAACCCTGATTATTGTTTAATTACAAATGAAGATGAACAGAGAAGTGAAACTAAAGTCCCCGTCTCTCCCCTCCTCTCCCCGTCCAGGTGGACAAGACAGGAGAGACGGAGACGACCAGAGAGGACGAGGGGGACGCATTTCAAATAATACAATGGTTAAACAGTACAAAGCTTTTTTTCTTACAGAATCCTCCAAAATGAAAAAAAATATATATACAACATCAAAAGTAAAATGAAAAGTTTCTCCCCCCGCTGTATATCACGTGGGGATTATGTGACCCTCCTGTTGTCCACGGTAACAAGGTTATAAAATCAGTGAGAGTTAGATTAAAAAAATAAAATAAAAAGACTGCACTGTAGCCAACTAGTTGAAGTTCATGGAAAAGAGTGCAAACAAAACTCACAGAAAAACCAGGAATTCATGGAGAAGAGGCGGGGCCATGGGCAGGGTACAAAATAATTAAAAAAAAACACAGCCATGTTAATAATATAATAATTACAAGAGTAACAGTAATATGTCTGGAAAAAATAGAGAAGAAAGGGACAGCGTGGATGATATGGAGGGCTGAGCGCATCGACCCGGTGGATTCTCTGTGTTGTGTGTTGGAAGCAGGTAAGGCAGCGCAGGTGTTCAGTTCAGGTCCTCCTTCACCACACACACACACACACACACACACACACACACACACACATTCAAATCTGTCCTTAAAACGGTCCTGTGTTGCCAGACATCTCCACCCACGATTAATGAGCCTGTTTTAATGCTGACCGATTAGAAGGACAGACGTGATGTTTTTCTTTGTGTGTGTGTGGTGAAGAAAAATGAGCCTTTTTTTAAAAGATACACACACGACCGGAGCTAGTTCTGGACTAAAGAAAATAACCTGAGCCAAGACTTCATCTGGCCGGTCCTTTCTAAGCTGTGCTGAAGTGTGTGTGTGTGTGTGTGTAGTAAGCATAACCATAGAAACCACACCTTCACATACACAAGTACACACACATGGAGCAGAATGAGCGAGTCAGGTTATGGGAAGTCCCTGTCTCTCCGCTCCGCTCTGAGGTTTTATGATGCCATTTCCTCTGTGTGTGTGTGTGTGTGTGTAATTGTGTGTGTAGTTTCTATGGTTGGCCGTCTAGAGACTGTGGGGGCGTCTGATGTCATGTGTGATGTCATGTTTCCCTTTATTCTAGCCACAGTAAAGCCTCACTGTAACCAGGACAGGGTGAGTGTGTGTGTGTGGTTCAACCCAGCCCCGTACACACTCGGTTCACACAAAGAGTCCAGAGTCCACACTCAAACCAAAGTCCAGTTGTATCGGCAGCTGTGGTGCTGCCGTGTGACGCAGAGCTGCTGCCGTCCAATCAGCATCGAGGGGGCCAAGCGCTGGCGAGCCTGATGCTGACGGCGTTCCAGCTGCAGGCAGGTGAGGTTTACCAGCGTGAGACAAGACGATCACCCGTCTGTGGTAAACGCCGCCTGTCTGCTTCTCCCGGGATCTTAAAACAAGCGCTCCCCAACAACAAAGCAGCTCCTGACCCGGTTCCACGTGTCGGCCGTCCACCCCCCCCCCCCGTCCCCCTGGATACACAATAACTGCTTTTTAAATTTGTACAATATAAATATAAAACTCTGACACCGGTGGCCTTTGTGACTGCAGCTCAACGGTCAAGAGAAGGCAAGGGTGAGAAGGCAAAGGCTGAATTATACTGGTAATAATATGCCCATTAGAATATATACATATCTTTACCATTAAAAATAGTAGGACTTTCCTGATTTGTATCAAATGACCATATTGAAATATAATATCTGAATTCAATATATATTTGAATAAAATATATACGTGTAGATTTGCTTATTCTGTAGCTCTCTCTTACAAAAAGTAGAAGGCATGGTGCTACTGTGTGTGTGTGTGTGTGTGTGTGAGGGGATGTCACGTGATAAAACTCTTTGTTGGCTTTAAAAAAGGCACAATCTTATTTGGAATTGTTTGTTAAAATTTTCCCTCTCTCTTTTTGAACTAATTAAAAACATCACAAAAAAAAAAAAGAAGAAGTTGTCTGATATCTGGATAGTGAAGGGTTTGCCTGAGTTCCACATTCATGACACGGTTCCCCCCGGAGACCAATCCATGCAAAGCGTCGCTTCTCAGAATATCTTGTGAACAGATTCGGCTGTTTTATCCACCGTACAGAAAGTCCTCAGATCACTGCAAATGCCCAAAAATACTGTCCATGTTGGTGAGGAGGCACAGGCCTCCTTTGACAGGAATCAGAGTCTTTACAAACAAACGGGGGAGGGGGGAGGCAGAAGGGAGGCGTTAATCTGTACGTTAGAGGAATAAACACTACGAATGCCCTCGAATCTCCAAACCCCTCAAAGAGTGTGTGAGTTGAACACAGAAAGTGTGTCTGTCATTAATCCGTTCTCCTCTCTGCTTCCTCCACAAGTGAAGAGGAGGGAGGTTTCTCTGTACAGCCGGAGCCACGTCCACCTGCTGGCGAACAAATGTCTTGTGTGGCGTCTCCGAGGTCGAGAGGTCAAAGCCAGTTCGTCGCAATCTTCCTCTTTCCCCCTCTCGGGGCTTTTTTTTTTTTTTTTTTTAGTTTGACTGTCCTCAAGGATTTTAAATTCCGCCCTCGTTTAAACGTCTTTAGAAAATGTAGTGAATGAGCCGAGGATGAAGAGGCCACTTAGTCTGGCGTTGATGCGTCTCTCGGAGTCCGAGCGGTTTCCCGGAGAAAGGACTGTGATTGGAGAGCTCTTTCTAAATCGCCCTCTTCAGTCTGTGAGATCCATCAGAGCGAGGTCTAACGTCCTCCCTCCCCCCTCGCTGCCCTCCGTCTTGTAAACGGCTGCTTGGTGATGGCTGCGGACCGAGAGGCACTTCTGTAATCTCTATCAGGGCTGTTAAAAGTGTTCTTTAGTAACGTTAGGATCCGTGGGGGGGAGTCGGGAGGAGGACTCTCCACCTTCAGGTGAGGAAATCAGTCACATCTACTGCTGTACAACTCAGGCTGCCTTTGTAGTCTTCAGGGCGGACTGTGATTTGTTTCACTGCACCAGATGAACAAATAGACCCATTAAAAAGAGTTGAGACGGGAGGTGGCAGATTTAACTGGCGCTGTGACGGCGAGGAGGCGTCGAAATGTGCAATTCCTAGGAGATATGAATGGTCTGCAGGGCTCTAATGTTAAAAGGCTACACATCTATGTGTGATGGTTTTACACGGGCCGTAATGTCTGGTGGCTGCTTGCCGACCACAGGAGGGTGCAAAGAAAAAACGCGGCAAACGGTGACAGAAGCCGAGAGGTAACTATGGCGATGCTGTGAATCTGTAGATGCAACACATCTGGTTTTCTGTTAAATAATTTAAGGAGCTTGTGGGGCTGTGAGGTCAGTAAAAAGTGCCCAACTCCAAAAATTACTGCACAAAAAAAGAGAGTTTTTCTACATGATACACTCACAGATTCAGCCGTTTAAGTTTCCACTATCGCCTTTCAGTTTCTGTCTCCATTTTTCACCATAAGCACACAAAACCTGCTACGTTCACTAGTGCCGTCAAGAAACCACAAGGCATTATGGTCTATAACTGTTGTCAGACAGGAGGAACATGCAGCTCAGCAGCCGGTGTTTTCCAGAGACAGCTGCGCCGTCGCCCTCTGCAGCTCCGAGCTCGCTCTGCGCTGGGTGGGAGGCGGTGGCAGCATCAGCCCCAGAATAACACCTCCTCTTCCTCCCCCGTTCTCCACCTCCCCCACTCTCCCGCCCGCCTCCTCTCTCTTCCCCTCCACCTCCTCCTCGGCCCTCACTTTCTTGTCCTCCGCCTCGTCCCTCTCTCCGTCCGCCTCCATCTTCTGGTCCTCGCTCCAGCGGCGTTTGAAGCGCAGTTTGAGCGGGATGCAGCGCGTGCCCCCGGGGCTGATGGGAGCCGCCTGACCCGGCTCGCTCTTCAGGTTGATGAGAGGGAAGGCCAGGCCGGCGCTGCCGATGGGAGGGGTGGCGGGAGTCTTGAAGACCTCTTCATCATCGTCGGGGTCGTCGTCGGGGTTAATGTGTGGAGGGGGAGGGAGGCCGCTCCCGTGTCCGTTGGACCGGTGATGGTTGTTGAGCTGATGGTGATTGTGACGAGCTGTCGGGGTGAAGATGTCACCTTCTTCATCATCATCATCGATGTGATTAAGCTCATCTTCCTCACTGATGTCAGTCACCTCCACCTCTTCTTCTGACTCGATGTCTGATATCGGCTCCACCTGGAGAGAAAGGATGACATTTCATTAACGCCAGATATTATTCATGCTTGAACCATCCCTAAGTGTGTGTGTGTGTGTGTGTGTGTGTGTGTGTCAGCAGGCTCACCTTGATCTTAGGAGGCCCTGCAGCCAAGGAAGAGTTGATTATCTGACTAGAGCTTGTGAATGAGGAGGACTGGCTGGAGGAAGAGGAGGAGGAGGAAGGAGCAGCACCCAATGACTCCCTCTGTTTGCGGCCGAGCGGCGGCGGCTGCAGCTTGAACTTGAAAGGAGACGGGTGCTGCTGTGCCTCCTCCCCGCCTCCCGGCTGCTGGCTGAGCGAATGAGAGAGCGGCATGGGCGGGCCGTGGAGGTGATGGGCGTTGGGCTTCTCCAGTGTGGGGCGGTGGGGCTGAGGGATGATGATGTTGGGGTAGTGGAGGAAGGCTCGGGGGCTGAGGTGGTAGTTGTAGACGGACTGGGTGTGGGCCTGCAGGTAGTGCTTCATGTCCTCTGGGTTGAAGGAGAAGTGGGAGCCCAACATGGGGGAGGACATGGAGGGAGAGGGGGTGTAGGGCAGATGGGGGGTGGGGGTCATGGACAGGGCTGGGGACAGAGTCGGGGCCAGAAGACTGCCGGGGCCAGGCAGAGGGGAGACGGGGAATGGAGACAGAGGGTCTGGATGGACCCTGGGGCCATGTCGGGCCAGCCCTGACTGGTTTGGGTAAATCCTGTAGAGAGAGTCGTGAGGCAGACGTGGAGGAAGCAGGCCCCTGTAAGCCCTATCGGGCCCCACGCCCCGCTCGTCGACCCCCAGGGCCTCCTCCAGCTCCGAGTTGGTGGAGGTGCCGTCGCTGCAGTCGCTCACAGAGCCGCGGGCCATGCGGCGAGCGACGCTGCTGAACATCCCCGGGCTACGCAGCTCCTCGCTGGAGGAGAGGACGTCCGATGGCGTGGAGGGGGGGAAACGGAAGTGGCTGCCGCCGGTTGGCACTGGAGGGGCGCTCTGAGGGACTCGACCTGTGAGGAGGAGGAGGAGGAGAGGAGGATAGGGGAGGGGTGAGTTAGTTACATTTTCCTGCATCCATTATTAAGAGACTTTTCTCCTAATTTGATGTCGTGACCACAAATGTGTCTGAACCTGAGGCATGAAGACAAATACAACCATCTTTATGCAAGATATCACTGGAGCTAAGTGGGTAAACATGTTTTTATAAGAACCAGCCCTTTAAACTGAAGAGAAAGAGAGCAGTAACTAATGAGGGCAGGTCACATGTCTCCCATAGCTCCAACTATTTTACCCAGAGGGTCAGAGGCTCACAGAAAGAAAACACTGGGTTACACAAAGCCACAAGTTCCCTTCTCTTTCAACCCCTCCTCTCGCTCTCCTGCCAGGGAGACTGTGGCACTGCAGTAAATTCTTGGCATGCGTGCACGTGCCAGAATTAAATATTGGAAAAGTCGGTCTTTCTGCCATCACAAACATGGGTTGGGTTCCTCTGTTTTTTCCAGTACCGCTGTGTGTGTGTGTGTGGCTCTCTTTTTCAAAAAGTCCACATCTCACAGCCATGTGTGTCACAGACGATGAGGAGGGGAAAAGAGGAAAATAAAAAAACGCCGCGTGTGTTGATCTAATGTTTGTGAGCGTCTGCGCCGGCCGATCAATCCAGATTGACGTGGGCATGTGTGTAGCCGTCGTATGAAAACCATCATATCACAACATGTCAGTGTGTGGGCCACATCACACGGAGGCTATAATTAAAGTTTCGTGCTGCACTTATGTCACCCAGTATCCAACGCTCCCATATGGACTGTGTTTACGCTGGGTGGCCGGGACCAGAACGAGAGACGACTTCAGAGGGAGGACAGGGTAAGACTGGGACGTGGCACACTGACTGACTGACACACACACACACACACACACACACACACACACACACACACACACACACACACACACACACACACACACACACACACACACACACACACACATAATGCAACCAGGCAGATACACACTTCAAATAAAATCTGTGTGTTGGATTTGTACTTCTAATATTGAGTTCTATTTGTAAAAATAGGAACTTATTTGATATGAACAGAGTGCTGCAGGAATTAATCCTAAAACACAGAAATGAGTCAGCATTTTTTGTTCTTCTGGTTCCCTCGTCTCAAAGTCAATGTGGGTTTTTTTTTTTTGGTTGGATGCCTGAAATAAGGTCTGTGGTTAACGCAGGCGTAAAATATTTTAACGTTTTTCTTCTTCTACGATATAAAATATGTCAGTAAATACCCCACTAGGAAATTTTGAAGCTAAAAAAGGGCGTTTGGCAACAAGTGGCTAAATGAGAGCATTAGCTTCGTCCTAATGTGACTCTGGCTTAACGTCTGCATCTGCAGATTGTATCACACCTAAAAGAAAACATTAAGTGGTGTTCATTTGTAAAGATTATCTCGCTCATAAAAATTGGTTTTGTACCAGAACTTATTTTCTGCAATAATCCAAAGGGAAATCCTTGTTTTTGTCATTTTAACTAATGTTTTGCAACAAGACGTACAGCATCCCTGTATGTACATTATGCTGTATGATCCGATACAAGGCAATGCAGTGTTACGGTTGTGACCGAAGTCTGTCTGATTTATCTTTTGGATAGTAAACTAAATTTGAATGTCTCCATTACATACAATCTTTGAATATTTTCTCAAAAGTTGTCTTTGCAGACTGCAAAAATCTTGAAGAAGAATCAGTGCAAAATCTAATTTTATGATTTATGATTTTATTTCTGGAATGCTAGATACATTAAATAACGCCAAAATGGCATAAAAATGGGAGAAATCCATGTTAAGCCGGTTTTTGTTTTGATTAAAGTTGAAAATTCATAATCTATAGTCTATTATTCCCTTGTCTGTCTGGCTTTGTTGTAAATGGACGTGCATTATTCCAGTGCTTTTCCAGTCTTCCGACCACTCAAAGCACTTTACATTACATGTCAACATTCACCCACACAGCCCTGGTTCAGTGCTCTCTGATTATTCTGCATCTTAAGACACTTTCCCAGTGAGATCTACACCCAACCTGAGGTTTAAAGTATGTAAATGTGAGTACGTACCAGAGCCCATGTCGATGAAGGGGTAGTTGACCAGCACTAGTTTGTTGAAGTTGAACTTGTAGGTGAACCTCTTCCCTTTGGTCTTGTGGAGGATCCTCTTGTTGTAGTAGTATCTAACGAGGGAAGGATGGAAAAGAGTGTTATCTCCACGTGTCTGAAAGCAACATATGGTAAAGCTCAGGTCTTGGCCACTTTTTCTGTTTTGAACGTTTAATCAGAGTGAAACCATAAGTCAACTTTTCAAGCACATTTTTCCAGCTTAAACAGGAGGAAGATTTGTCCTGCCACAGAACGTCTGAGCAGCACAGCCAGTCAGCGATTATTCACAGCTCGAACCAAAACCATCAGCAAATCACCGTCGGCCATTATTTTCCCATAGATCGGAATAAACCGTGACTCCTGGCACATGAGCGGACGTTTGGTAATCTTGGCCGCAGCTTTTAGGGGTCACAAGTCATCAACGGCCAATCAAATCTGCATTTTCTACCAATGTGAGGTAATTGCTGTACGTGAGCAGTTCTGTACGGCACTACATGGAAAATGGATGAAAAGATAATAAGAGCCATTAGTGGGTTTTCAGTTGTTAAACTGGAGCTGTTATTTCAGGGAAAAAGGGAAAAACCACCTCCACTGGGACGAAGAAAATGACCTGATACATATCTCAGAAGTAATGCACCCGTACAGTGTTCAGGTGCAGAGAGGCTGCTCTACATGGCTGGAGATACAACATGATTTTAGTACACTGATGCCTCGTTACGGCCTGCAGAAGCTAACGACCATCAACAAGACGTTTGGCTGTTTCTATACAGGGTTCATACACATGTTTACCAATGAATTTCCAAGACTTTCCCGGGATTTTTCCATGCATTTAAGGCAAATGTCCATGACCACCAAGTCTGATGTCAGATATCACATTTTGTTACAATATTTATATACAAATAAAAAGATACAAAACAATGTGGTATTACAGGAAGCACAGTGTTGCTGTACAAAGCTCCACTGCGTGTTGATTGTACCGCACACAATTGAAAATCTCCCTGTGATTATTTAAGGAAGTGAGACAGACGCTCTGCTTCAGTCTTACCCCGGCGGCTCCATTAGTGAGACTGCATTAGTCATCGTCAACACACAGAGCGATGTAGGAGTGAATAGTGAGCCGCTGACGGCTCGTCCAAAAGATAAAATGGCTCCCTGTGACTCACCGATGGCCTCGGGTCCAAACCACATTCACATTTCTTTAGATATATATAAAAACGTAGAAATCAGTGTCCTTCATTCAGCCGAGACCGGCCGCTTCATTCTGGGAACTATAACATTACATTATTCATCATTTCCAGTAGGATGGAGCAGAGGGGAGCTCAGTGGTCATATTTGTACATAAAAACATAAACATAAAGCTGTATACGCGTCTCTCGTTGCCAGTAAGTTATAATTGAGCTGCTCTCCAGCAGGAGAAAGGGCTGACAGTGAATTCATATCAGGTAGAGAAACTGTTATTTATTCATCCATCCATCCAAGTTCCTCCATATATCCGTCCGACTAACATGCATAATTGATGTGATATAAAACACAAGATTCATGATTCCAAATGGAAAACCACATTAGGGATGCATGATATTTCACTTTTTTTTTTTCATGCAATTTACATTGCGATATGAAAAAAGAGAATTTATATCCACATTTTTAGCCGAATGCATCAATGTGATGCAATTTGAGAGCTAAATTAAGAGTCAAGATCTATAAACGACTTGATGTTTGAGTAAAAAACGTCATAAATTAACGAGACAGGCTCCGTGTTTCAGGGTCAGGGTGCCCACCCTGGATAGACAGTCCCAGTTGACAGTCTCGCTAGGAGCCCTGTTCCTCCCCGTAGGGGTGAGGGAGAACTAAGTCCACAGCCCTGGGAAGCGGCGATGTCAAGGCAACGGGTGCTTTAAAGGTCACGGACGGAGAAACCTTTAACCCTGGGGCCTTTCCAAGCTGACATAACGTAACCGCAGGAAATGATCTTCCCGTGGTGAGGCTCCTATACAACATATATCTGTCATATCTAATGATCACACAAGCACAACATTAAAACCCCCAAAAAACTAAATCAAGGGAGTATTTTCTTCGTCTAGAAAGAAGCCAAAATATAAATAAGATATGATTCTTACTGAACAGTAAAACATTAGTAAAATCAGTCACACTAGAAGAACCAGTGAAAACAAAACACAGTAATTAGTCACAGTGATGAAGCCGTGCCCAGCTGTATCGCTGCCCCTCTGTGATCGCAGTGTTAGTCACTGGCGTTTGGTACAATACAGAACAAAGTAGAGCAGGAGTGTGAGTGAACCAGGAGCTCATCCAGCCGCTAAATGACTCGATGAGTGAAGGACCTATTCTGAAAGAGACGACGACGGCACACACACTCCCACACAAACAAGGCAGATATACAGCCGCCGCACAAACAACAACAAACAATGGACGCAGAGAAATCATGACAAAACAGATGAGAGAGAACGCAGTGACGACGTACAGCACGCGCTGCCGTCGCTGGAGGAGGTGAACGGCCCGTCTGTGAGTGGGTGTTAACAATATCGGGCCTGGATGTGTCGTAAAAGCTGGAAGGACATAATGTTCACAGACGTGTGGCTGGATGGATGACACTTTGAATGAGTCGGGGTGGAAAAGGCCAAGAACACACACACACACACACACACACACACAATTACAATCAAAGACTTCACATCTAACAAAGAGAGAGAACTTCAGAATTAATTAACAGCCACTCATTCATATAAAAAAAAGGTTTGCAAACCACAGGAAAGACATTCAAAACTAATTTTGTCCGAGGCTAGGTCCTTGATGTAAAACACTCACTGAGACTAGAGGGAAAGTCGCTGCTCCGGTATCAAACAGACTGTTTATTTGCTGTTAAAACTTTGTGGGCTTTATTCCCTGTTAAAAGCAAAAAAATGCCACCTTTTTAACTGGATGTCTAATCAGTGTTGATGGTAAATGTAGTCGTCTGAAGCAATAAATTGCTCAGTGTGTGCAATAAAAAAACGTTCCTCCAGCGGCGTCAATTAACGTGACAGTGATGTAGTTGGATGCAAGGAAGAAATAGGTTTCAAAAAGCAAATTCATCCCCAACTATGGTCAACAAATAAAACACGTTGACTGAAGCACCAACACTGAGCTGTAGTTAACCAAAGAAAAGGTCGACTGAACTTCCTCCTAATTACTACTAAATTAGTGACTGAAATGAAACACTGCAAGTCAGTCTAGCTTAAATAAATCAGACGCAGCACACGCTGCCCTCTACCCGATAGCCTAAATCCATTATAAATAAGCACAAAAAGCTGGACACGACGAGCACCAGGTTCACGGCCCCAAGAAGCAGCGAAAATCCGGGCAAGCTTTGCCGTTAAGCCGACACGACCGGAGCCGTGAGCCCCCTTTCACTTTACGAGCCCAACTCGAGCCGGTCGCTGTGCACAGCTGTGGAGGAAATGCACCCAGAGAGGACCAGCCAGCCCACCCGTCGAGAAGTGTAAAAATATTTTTGGTTCATTATGAAACTGCGGCGGGACAGAATAGACTTTGGCGGGCCGCCACAGTCTAAGTGATAAATGGGAAACACAGCACAGCGCTGAGCGTCTCCGTCCCCGTCTCTCAGATCTCAGTCGTGACAATTAATTGCATTTTTCGGTTTTATCCTTAAAAAACAATACTGCAAAATGAATGTGTAACATCAGGACCACACATAACTATTATGTGTTAAAATCTATTCCTTTGCAAGTTCGGGAAAAGTTGTGTGTCTTGAAGTCAAAGACAAAAAAAGCTTTAAGTAACAAACAAGACACAGATGGGCTGGAGGAGGACCGACATGTAACAAGGTGTGAAGTGTGTGTGTGTGTGTGTGTGTGTGAGGTGATGAGGCAGTGCAGCTAGTCATCACCATGGCAAACTTTAACCCACACCAACCTACAAAACAGGAGGCGACATTGATGACTAGCAATCTGTGTGTTTGTGTAAATGAACAGACGGCCGGCTAAATAAAACTCTGCAGCATCCCACATGTGCTCCGCGGAGGACGACGGGGTGTGTTTCTAACGCTGCCGTCAAACCTGGAGCTGCAGCACGAAGCACAGGTGCTCATTCACGACAAAATACATTTAAGTTTGCTTCTCACACATTGGAAGCTGTAATTCAATCTCAGATGAACCTGCACCGAAAACAAAGAGGGGATTTGTTGAAAAAGGGACTTTGTATGTAAACATGTCACTTATATAACTGCACAGTATCTTAAAAAAAAGGTGAAAAATGCTGTTTAGCTTCAATATTTTGATATAAAACATGTATTTCTTTGTATATTTCTAAATCAAAAATCCTTATTTTTCTCTTCCTGAAAAAACAAGATGTTATATCCCGCCTGCCGATCCTGTTTCACTCAGAAATACATGAAGCTGAGAATAATTAATAATAAACAAGTTTTGTTCCAATTCTGGTGGGTTCTTATCCTTTACCTCTGCTGTAACAAATTACTGTAAAATCAGTCTTGTATGTTTCACTGAGATCATCGCAGTTCACCTGGAGTTCAAAAGGACACAATTCCAGTTTCCTGTAACTTAATATCGACACGTCTGGGCTCTTCGCCATTATCCGACACCTCTGGTGTTGATACCCATCAGGAACATATGAGCTCAATATGAAGTGTAATATTTGCAACAAGCGTCACCAGACCTGGCTCTGCGGCTCTGCTCCTGATGAGACTTAAATCGGGGTTCAAAAAGGCTTTAGAAGGTTGGTTTCTAGTGTAGTTTCTCTAGAGTTAAACGGTGCTGTACTGTTTGTTTTCGGTGCGAACAAACAAGTTTCTGTTTGCAAAAGCTCATTGCTTTAAGACATTTTTGAACACTTTGAATCCTACATTGTAAATGTTTGTGTTCAGTGACAATGTTCATATTTGCTAAAACAAAAAGATATAAAAGGAGTGAATAAATAAAGTTATTTACACGCTTGAGGGCAGGTACAAAAACAGATAGGCGTAGTTCTGGTTACACGATATTCTGAATACAGATGTGTTCACTTGTTTGTTGGCACGTACAGTCCAGATGCAGATGACCCTGCAGCCATGCAACTCCTTTCACCTGCTTCCGTCTCACCTTAGAGCTCGGCTGAGCTTGTCGTAGTTCATCTGAGGTTTACACTTCCTGGCCCCCCACAGACGAGCCACCTCGTCCGGGTCCTTGATGACAAACTCCCCGTAGTCTCCCTGCCAGGCGATGACGTCGTGGTACTCCTCTTTCCTCAGCAGCTCCAGGATGAAGTGCCACAGCTGGATCTGTCTGGAGCCCGGGCTCGACTCGGGCTTGTAGGCCCAATCCGGGAAGGCAAACCCTGGGGGGGGGGGAGAGGAGAGGGGTGTTACAGTTGGATGATCATCAAGTGATCATGGAGCTGATGACCGCTGACTGGCCAATCAGGCTCATGTTTCAAGCTTTTCTCACCACCATTGAGTCATTATGAGAGATTTTTAATGGCGATAAATTCATATTCACTCTGTTTGGCTGCGGTTGTTTTTATACAGGGGTCAACACAATAGGTGAAAAATGCTCCTGTTTCCAGCTAGTAGACAGGACCCTGTACTGTATTTGTTTGCCATTTTCCTGGCATTTGCAAGAAACCAGTCGACTGGCATCCATTCTTTTGTGCTTGAAGGTTGTGTTTTGACGAGTCAAACACAGGCAAAAAAAAAAAATGATTTGACTGGTTTCTACTCAAGCACATTGAGCCAGGATGTAAACAAAAAGAAATATTTCTCAAATCCAACTTAGTTTTTTCCATTCTTACAAATGCTTCCTTGTGGCCTTGCTGTTTCAAGCAACATAATTGTGTTTCAGCTATTTGAAAACCTGCAAAGGACTAAAGGATGAGGAAAAGTTTTGACTCCATAGACTCTTAAATCAGGTGTGAGACAAAATGTCATAAACACGGTCTGAGCATTGTGAAACGACACACGAGGCTGTGTGGAATCACAGGTCCAAGGATACAACCTGTACGCTGAAATCCTTAACGCCTTTCAGTCTATGGCTTTGGTGCAAAGTGGATTTAGTGCCTCGAGGAGAGCTGGTTGTGAGCCTTTCGACTAGATCTGTTCCCAGAGACTGCAGTCACATCAAAACTGCATCAAAGCTGGATCATCAGCATTGTTGTAACACATTAAGAAGCCTTGGGATATGTGCAGACACAATATAAGCTATGGTTTCATAACCAGTTAAAAGTATAGGCTTTGAGTTGTAAAGCAGTGGGTGGCAGTAAAAGACTCAACACCACTTCAACACGAGGCCAGGCTGAAGGGCTGCATAGCAGAGGCATAGTGACACACACACACAGACACACACATTCACACACTCCTCATTAGGACCAGATGTGTCTTGGCAATAAGGCTGAGAAAGCAAAGGGTGGGAAACATGTGGGCACAATATAACAATGCTGAATTTTGTGTGTGTGTGTGTGTGTGTTTATGTAACTGTAAAGAAACACAGTATCCTAAATACCAAGGTTACAATCAGTTTCCCACACTCTACAAAGTCTGTCATATCTATATAGCAGTGACACTGAACTTTTAACTATGACGTGCTCAAGGCTGCCAGACCATAACACGGCTGTGATGTGGCCCGCTGAGGATATTGCTGATACATCATGGAAGTTGCTGCATTATACTGCATGTAGGGTCATGTGATTTTGAAATGAAATAAAAAATATAATCAGCTGTAACTCTGAATAATGTGGAATTTGTCAAACTATGAATGCATTTAACACGGATTTTGAAATAAATCTCAACACGTTGATTGTGGTGAATTTCTGTTATCAGGATAATCTTTAATATCACGAGTGACTAGAAAAAGCTGTTTAGTTCACAGTCATGGTTGAAAAGTTATGATTTATTATTTTATTATAATATATTTGAATGTTTTTCATTAAAAAAGGATGTTTAGAAAGACTTCTGTGTTTTATTGCTGACATAATAAAAAATGTTCTTAGAAATACGGGAAGTGATACCAGCATTTTTTGAGTTTTAAGCATATTTTGATGATTAACAGGATAATACTGTGAATCGCAATTATTTTGGCCGGGATATTCGTGACATCTGCTGTCTGCGTTGGTGTTTCAGCGAAGGCGAGAGCGAGCTCCTCCACACACAGTCGTGCCGAGGAGGCCCTCGGAGACAACTTAAGCCCTGACTTTCCACTCCCCGACAGTTTTTGGAGCTTCCCAATAAAAGCCCCAGATCAGAGGCTCTGAGCTCGGCGTTCAGCGGTGCGAGACGGGTCTCACAAATGCATCACCTAGCATGACTTGTTAGGGAGCTACAGCCAATGAGAGCGCAAGACCATGTTGAGAGACGGTTCGCCTGTTAGTCATCAAAAACACAGATTTATTCAATTTATTTAACAGCTACATTCAGAGTCATTTATTTTAGAAAAGGATGGAATGTTTAGTTTTATTACAGCACTGAATCATTTTATTACGTTAAAAAAAACAATGCAATGATGTGTTGCATCAAATTAATTGACATTCATCAGGTTTTTTATATATTTTTGAATTTTTACTCCTCTACCACATGTTTTGACGCATAATTCAGGGAAATTAAGACAGAAAACTGTCGGATTTTCACGATAAATGTATATGATCAGGGTCTAAAAAAACACTATCTGGTGTGCCTGCAAACTTTTTGATATGAAGTTTACTTTATCATGTAATCAGTGGGTCATATCAACATTAAGGACCATTAATTGCATTGTGACACAACATCCAAATTTACTCCAAAGGATCTGAAAGCTTCTTCCATCCTATAAGCAACAAATCTCCCATGATCAGGAGAACATCCTCCTGATGCAAACCTCCACCTCCACGTTGAAACCGTTAAACCAACAGACCTTCCACCGATCCTTCTCCTCCAGCAACAAACTGAAGAAGGTAGCAAACATGAGCCCATCAGAGGCAGAACACCTAAATCTGGCAAGCAAATTCCAGGGTAAAGGGAATTGTATCTGAATATGGTGCACAGATGGCAATTAAGCCAATTATGACTTTTCCATTTGCAAAATATTTGCTGTTGTTGTCTGTACTGTGAGTTTCTAAGGAGGTTGGGAAACAGTAAAGGTTGGTAATTTTCATTGCAACAGCGTTCCTCTGAATGCTCAGAGATTCCTCCACAGTGGATCAGTTAATAAAGCAGCAACAGCAGTCAGAGATCAGTATCTTTGTGGAACCGAGACAACAAACTCCAGAGTGAGTCATGACATTCCTACCGACATGGGTGGTGCTTTCTCAACCAAAAAAAAAAAAAAAGAAGAGTAAGACTTTCTGAATCCTCGTGAACAGCATTAACAAATAGCTGACTCTGCTGATGTTCAATGTAAGACCACAATGGTCCGTGCATTTACAGCAGGCCTTAACATGTGTTTTCCCTTATCCAGGTACAGATGACATTTTAATAGCAGGTGTAAATGGAGTGAGTCATGGAAACACGAACACAGTCAGACACGGTGAAACCAAAGTCCACCATCAGGTGTGCAATGTGCAGCTATGTTGGGCAAATTTCATTAATCTGTACGCGTAGAGGCAGTAGTAGTAACACGTACTGAATGTTCCCATGAGAACGTCACTCACAGAGAGAGGAAGCCACAAGAACACGCTTGAATATGTAATACCTTGTGGTTACAATACAGTGTTGCCTCACACATTACAACAAAAGGTCAAGTGCCACTCAAGTGGAGGCAGATTTTTGAATCTTGTTCATGCTTGAAAAAACTACCCACATTCTCACAGGAGTTTAAACTGAGCAGGCAGCCTAACTCAAGCATTGCATGAGTGACATTGCATGCATGTCTGGCGAGATAATAGAGGCACACAAACGTTGAATAACTGCAAAGTTTCTCCCTTTAGGAGAGATTTAAACTGCTCCACGCTGAGGATGAGATAACAAGTCAGCCATCTCTCACCTCATGCATTACATGATACCTTCCTGCGTTGCCTTGTTTCGTGTGCCAAATATCATGCAAGCTTTGTGGTTGTTTGGCTAGGAGGCCTGCCATGTTTACATTGGCAGAAAATCATTCATAAAGGAGGCTTATGTATAGAAGCTAGAAGCTAGAGATACCAGGATATATGGACATGTCATGATGGGAGGGCTTCCGCTGGCAGAGAGAATTATATGAAAATGATTTTTACTCCACTCTTTTAGTCTACGTCAACAAATATCAGGACAACCATACTGGGAGTGGGTGAAGTTGGATTTTATCGTGGATTGTAATTAAAAACACATTAAATTGATCATGGTGAATTTCCATTATCAGGATAATTGTATATACTGTCACGAGTGACATGACCAAGCCGTCTAGTTCACTATCATGGTAAAGTAGTGAAAAAAGAGCATTATTTAAGAAATACAGGATTAAAAAAAAAACATTTTAAAGTGTATTTATCATGTATTTATGCAGGGAAACCTTATGATTTATGATCATCTTATTTAAGATTATTAGATTCTTTTTCACTGAATTTATTGGTGACACAATAAAAAGAGTTTTTAGCATAATTTGAAATGTTCATATCATCCCATGCCTAGTGGAAAATGTCTTCAATGAACTACAATCCCTAGATTCTGCTTGTTTCCACAGTGAGATGTGTTATACCATCTCTTAGTTATAAAAAGCGTTGCCCTATTGTTTTCTGAATGCTGAGGCTAGCACACTGAAAAACAAAAACAACCATACAAAGTTGGAGAAAAAAAAAAAAAAACCCTGATAAATGACCCGCTCCTGGTGACTAATAAACCTCACGCTGCTATCTGATCTCCTACGGTGCTGGAGAGAGAGCCAAAAGACAGACGAGCCGGCTGTGACAGTTGATAATAGCCATTTGAAGGCAGATTACTAATGGGGGTACGAGAATATGATTCATAAAGCAGACAATCAGGCTCTTGTCCGTGGGGACGGGTGAGGCGTTGTGACACAGACACAACACGCTGCGGTGGGGTAGAAAACGACACACGTGGACACGTCCACAGACGCACATGCAGGGACACAGACTGACGCATACGACACACACCGGGAGTGGATTACATTAAAGTGGGCGAGCTAATATCTCTCACACACACACATCGCAGGTTAGTGGGGAGAGGTAAGTGGGTTCATGCGTGGGTGCACAGAGCACACAGACAAAGAGCGCAGGAATAGCAACCATGCCCACCGCATGCATGCATGTGTGTGTGTTGCCGATGTCCCTGCTGACTCATAGCTTGTAACTTGGTCGTTCGGCTTTCACAGATTCGGTCTCTCTCCCCCTCAACACCGCTGCCGTTTCTTTTCTTTTCTTCTCTTTCATTCTGTCCCTCCCTCGCTCAGCCTCTCCTAAGACACACGGTCTCCTAGCAACAAAAGCTTTTAGCTCTAAAAATAAACGGCCAAGTCACGACGGACAAGACAAAATATGATTCAATTACAGAACTTGCCAATGGAGTTTAGAGTTTGGGCGCGGATCCAGGGAGCTGCAGTGTGAGGGGTGTGATGAGGGCCACCTGAACAACACCATGTCCATCCCCCGTCAACCTGCACATCACTCCAGGCCCCTCCGGGTGACAAATATCAGCTGATCGGCCACTGATTCAATCTCAATAGTTTGATCGGCGGCTGATTAGAAGATGACGAAGATGATGATTTATCTGCGTTCCACGGAGCTCGCTGCAGTGCCACATAGCTCTGTTGGTTAACATGTAGACCTTAAGTTAACCTGAAGAACGACCTCCCTAACTGGTCAAAAATGTCCCGGGAGTTTAACCAATTGATGGTTAACTGCTATCATCCATAATTCAGAGGCAACACATCGGTAAGAACAGAGGAGGACACAGAAAATCGGCACAGCCGGCGGTGTGACAGATGCACTGAGCTGAGTTGCATCTGCTACAGCTGGTGGATAATGTGAGTAATATGACAGATTAACAGATAAGAAGAAGTATGACTCAGAAGACAAGAGAGAGTAGGAACAGGTCATGGGCAGAAAAGGAGCAGGAAAGAATGAACACAAACTACCATAACTGGATGAAACCTACAGAGATTTTCATTTTTAGCAGAGTAATAGTACTCATATCGTACTCAGTACCAATGTAAGTAAAGAAAAGTGGAATCAGTGTGTCCCTACTTGAGGTGTGTAAGTGTTAAATAATGTTACAGGGCATCTTTAAGCCTTTTAGGTTTTCCAGCTACTTATCTGGAAGTCAGGGAAAACTGAAGCAGACAAACAAACCCAAAGCCCTTTGTGCTATCTGGCAAGCTTTACTCCAGACAGGAAGAATTTCTGATTGTCAGGCGGAGGTGAAACACACCATTTCAGGCCTCATTGGATTCTATATATAGCCACGTACAGGGTAGGAAAACTCATTTACTATTAGCCTGCAGTCCCAAGCCACCTGCGATCTCCTTTCCAAGAGAAACACGGGATCTGTGCAGCCACAGTCGACGGGTGAGGGGGTTTAACACGCAGGTCTGCTTTTCTTAGGGACGCTGACGTCACCGGTGTTGTAACAGCGCTGTTAATAACCGATAGCCATCATTGGGGTATTGTCCAGAAGGCCAGAAGACTAAACACAAACGGCCTCCTACTCTACGTGCTCTCCACTACAACTTTCTTTAACATGCTGTTCCATTTATCCAACTATCCCCCCATTTATTTTTTACCTCCCTTCCTCCTATTCATTGGTGGATCTATTTTTAGCCGTTGCAAAAGGTCGGTGTGTGTCTTTCTGCAGGATAATGATTCAGGGGCGCTGAGAGCGACGCAGAGAGGTAAGCGGCCAAGCTAAATGGCTGGCTGACCACTAAAAACTGGATCAGGTTTATCGGGGATGGGATCAGGACAACACAGAAAGGCAGGAAACCAATGGTTACAGAGCAGGAAAAGAGGAATCTCAACTGGGCGTTAACGATACTGGCATGTGCAGAAAGTTAAAAAAAACAAATGGAAATAATTATTTGAAAAAGTTGTAAACTCACTTTAATGGTGAAATGCAAAAGTTGTTCAAGAACTCAAAAGTCAAATCTTTACCCAACTAATCTGTATGAAGTGGAAGGTCATCTTTAAGTTTAAAAGGATGAACTATAGATTGTGCAGACGATGTGTGTGTTTCCACACTTACCTTGCTGCGTAAACAGTCTTACACTACTTCATTGAGGAGTCCTGAGGCTCTAACTACTGTTTAAAACACCCTCTGCTCCTCATTGAGCTGATCTCATAATAACCCTTAAAGGATGGAGTTTAGATCCGAGGAGCCAGTGGCTTAAAGCCAGGGAGGAGTCACAGACATGGACGGGACGAGGAGGAAATCAGGTGGAAAAGTGAGGAAGAGGAGGTGGAAGAAAAGTGGAAGAGAAGGCCAGAAGGAGAAAAAGAAAGAGTCCAGCAGAGATCACGGGGAGAGGAGGATGGCTGTAGGTGCATGGCGTGAACCTCACTTCTCACATGATCCCTCCTCCATTACATAAAGCTGACACAGACAGACACATATGAGCAGATAGACAGGACTGGTAGAGGAAGGAGGGCAGAAAGACAGACAGAAATAGGTGTCTCATGCTATATGAGATGCAGGCTGAAACGTGTTTCCCAAACCAAGAAGCAAACATTGATAAAATACTAGGTATTAGTAAAAGGAATACCAACCGCTCACGCTTAAATATAATCATTTTAATAACTTTAATTTTAACTCTATGGGTGTTAAATTTAATGGCTGAATCGTGTCGCCCTAACGCTCCGTTTTTAATGTGCTGAGCTGCCAAGAGACAATACGTTATAAACGCCTTAAAATTGAGCAGATGATAATGAGAAACGTTCGCTTTGCTGGCAGACTTGGGGAACACCGCCGGAGCTTCAAGCAGACCATCAATGAAGTGGCATTGTATGGCTTCAAAAATCAGCCCACTGTTCTCATGGGGATGATGTGGTTGCTTTCCATTTCGGTAATCCATCTTCCAAATAGTGAACGCTGATTCCCGAAGACTGCGAGCAATCCAAACTAAACAAAGCCTCACCATTCGGGATGAGCAGTTTTAAAGAGCAAAGGCAGCTGCCTTCTCAAAAAAAGACTGGGCTCCAGACTCACTTTTCCAGTGGTTGCACTGGTGCACAATTGGTTTGGTCGCACCCTTTTTTGGAACAGCATGGTTTTGATCAGTGGTAGATAGTAAGTACATTTAATGTTGATTTTCTATGTCACTACATTTCAGAGAGAAATATAATTATTATACTTCACTACGTGTATTTATAAAGCTATGGGTGTACCCAACAGTATAACATATGAATTAAATCTATTGCCGTCAACTTTAACATTTAAATGCATCTTATATATTAGTGCATCAATTACAATTATCTAATATTAATAAAGAGTAATGTAACAACTAAAGAACCCATTAGGCTGCATAGTGAGTATGGACTGTTTGACAGATTACAAAAACTTTCATTGAGTAAAAACCATGTGATTATTTCAAATGGACTATTTATTTATTCAATTATATAATAGAAGATAACAATTCTGTGCTGACTTATGAAGGGGTCCAGGGGTGAACGAGCATCGGTAGCATTATGTACGTACATGGTGTATGAAATGTCTATAATTTCTATAACCTCTAATAATCTGGTTATAAAGCCTAAGGGTTGGAACCGCTCAGCGGAGCAGCTTGAACCCTCTGTGGTTGTTGCCTTTAGTGGGGTTGATAGGCTATTACTTGCCACGTGTAACCGTAGATAGTGCCGCAGGCGACTAGAGAATGGTGACGACAGATAGAGGCTTCATCAGAACCCAAGAAGCATGTTTTATATTCATTTATTTTAGTGGCAATCCAATAAAAAAATACTTAATTTTGAAAATGTGAAATGTCACAGCTGATTATCCGCCAATAACGTGTCGATCCCTAGTAGAAAGTATAGAGTTTGACATTGCAAGAAGGCACTGGACTGCAATGCGAAGCCTTTAAGTGTGTAAACCATCTCGGCTACGGCTATCCCTCTAATCTGTGACACCGCGGCAACCTGAACCTCGCCAGACAGAAACCTGTCGCGTCCTGAATAACTCTGCAGCACCTCGGAGGCAGCCGCGGCTGTGATTAAGCCAGCCCTGGCTCGGCGTCAAGGCGTGCACGTACTCAATAGTCACTTATTATACACAAATATGAGGGGACGCTCCTGTGCATTCATCAGTCACTGTGGTGGAGAGAAACAGAACATCACCAGAGGTTAAACTTCCAGCTCCTAATCTGCAGCACATGAGCAAACGGTTGGAGGCCTATATTACCAGAGAAGAAGTAGACATACATGCATGTACACGTGCACTGGAACTTGTCTGAGCATGCTTCTCTTCCAGAAAATGACACCCCTGCAAAACATTCAGCTGTAATGAGCACCTGGCTACTGACAGCCACCCTGGATATTTATTTTTTCCTATAGTCAGGGCAGAGTTTGGTTTTAGTTTGTGTTCAAATGTGTCAGTGCATGTGAATGATAGTGGGTAGGAAATAGAGGCAGACCGACAAAATAAAGATGGGAAAGAGAGAGTGAGATGTGACTGCATTGTGCCCTTGCAGAGGTGCAATAAGGCAGCACTGATTGGGTATCAGTTGCACAACAACAAACATGTGCACACACACAAAAATCACACCTAACTTGTGCATGCTGGTGACACCTTGAGAGTCTGCAGGAAATAAGGCAGGCCAACAAACCAATCAGATCCACAAGAGTCAGACTCAACAAGAAGCTGTTAAAATCACTGCAAGAAGGAACACCATCAGTGAAAAGTCACTAATCCCCCATTTAGACTACAGGGACCAGGGTCTGACATTAAGTTCCACAGGCAAACTTTATTCTTACAATACTTGATGGGACATAATTCATAATCGCACAACTTGGAAGAGAAGTTAGAAACTGATGGAGGCCGTTATGAAGCTGGAGTGATTTGCAGGGTGGTGCTGCTGCAGAAGGACTTCAGAGCAGGAGAGAGAAGATAAATATCTGCATTTAAATCTGGCTTCTGTGTTGTGGTTTGGTTGCCAGACGACTTTTATTTTCCTTCAAAACACACAAATTCGGTGACTTCAACCATGTGAACACTGGTGTGTATGTGCACACACACACACACACACACACACACACACACACACACACACACACACACACGCGTCACCACATCCCAGAATAGGCCTGTCGCTCCAAATCCAGGGAACTGGATGAGTGACTCATTCCCTTACTTCTGCCAATCAAATTTCATCTCCTCATCCTCCTATTTCCCAGAATGCTGCTTTCCTTTCAGCATCTTTCCACATAGACAAAGAGGCTCCACTGTTGATTATATCTAGTAGGACAATGCTGGAGTTCAGGGATGAGACAGTGATGTGACAAAACAGAGACGCATCTACAAAGCAACCCTTTCTGCGTTTATATTTAAAAATCAATTTGAAGTGCATCCTAAGACTCCTGAAGTCATAAAAACTTCAGTCATAGCCAGCAGAGTTCAGGAGTTTGTCAAGAGCAAATAACAGACAGGAATGTGCACTGATTAACACATGGCAATGAGAAGTGAAGTCAATTTTATTCACTCTGAATGGTTTTTGCCTCGGCGTGCTTCACAATCTTTACAACCTATAATCCTACACAGAATAGGCAGCAGTTCAATTAAAATGTGGAGGAACTGAACGACATGAGGTAAATTAAGTACATCAGCTAACTTTTCCCCCCTCTATTAACCCATTTAATCTCTGTATACCTCACTGTGTGGAATAATATAAGTATATGTTAACATAGGGTCAGAGATGTGGTCCTATAAATGGAGTTAGCGGTCCACTGTGACCAAATCAATGCAACTCACGTTGGAAACAGACTTGTATAATGATGCTGCTGTTACACTACTATTAAACCCTTACGGTAAAGTAGATCAATGCTGAAGGAACAATTTGTCAGTTAATTTGTGAGTCCTGCGCTCTTCAATAGTCACGAAAACAGTCGATGAAAGTGTGATACTTTAAATACAAGTCAGATAAAACTCTTTTTCCACGTTGCTGGGAATTGTTATTGATTAGATCAGCACTCGACTGGAAGAAGGCCAAACCAATTTACCTCAAACTGCTCCTAAACATCTTCTATTGCCTTGTAAAAACCCCAAAGTCTTCGCCCTGAATACTAACGCAGACAGGGGAAAAACTCTCCGTGCACTTTCTGCTGAAATCCAACATGAATATTAGTTTTTACTGCCAGATCGCTGTGGTTCGGAGCTACCACTCTTCAACACTGGCTCATCATGTTGTTGATGCACCACTTGTAGCTTCTAGTACAATCACAGTGACAGCAATTCACTCTGGATGACTGCGTCCGTGAAATTCTTCAAAATGTAAAACAGCCTGCGCGGGGCTTTCTACATGTGTGATGTCTGGTTGCGTTAGTCAGCCTTTCCTCATTGGCAGAGCCACCGCAGTCTTAATTCCTCAGTCTATTGCATTAAAGCTGGATGTTTCAGTCTCTAGACTGAGTGGCTCGCTCCCTGTGTTAAAACATTAAAGACGGAGGCACGACGGCGTCACCGCAGGGAGATGGCAGCACAAATGAGCAAGCCGCGCTCACTAGCTGTAGTGAGAAAATTAAAAGAGTGTGTGTGTGTGTGTGTTAATGCAAGACAGACATCACCCGTTTTCATGGCATGTGGGGGGTCCGGGCCTCCTAATAAAGTGTGCATGCTGTGAGTGGGCGAGATGAGTGAGTGAGTGAGTGTCTGAGGGACTAGCGGACTTTCACGTTTCAATAAAACAGAGACCCGACTCATTCATCACTGCCACTGGCCCGGGGGATTCAAACCACCAACAGGGACAGCAAATGGGTCACAAATCTCCTTCTGCTGGCAAATGAACAAGGGCAGAGCTTTCAACTTAATAAATGCAGCATGTAAAGAGATACTCGTATTCAATTCAGCATTCTTTCACAATCACATGTCTTATGTGGATAGATGTTTGACGCAATACAAATATTTGCTTCCTAATAAGATAATCATGACACGAAATTTTCATATTGTCCCATGCCTATGTATGTATATGTTTATTTTAATTTATTTTAATTTAAGTACCATCCTGCCAGCTAATTCAACGATTAATTTATGTCTGTAATATTTGTCACATGGCTTTATGTTAAAAGAAATCAATAAACACAGTCTTAAAGGTATGTTTGAAGCATTTACATTAAAGAACTCCGCTTTAAGTTAAGGTTATAATGAAGCACATCAGCAGAGTCTGTGTGCCGTGGGTAAGAAAAGACAGACATGGAGAACCAGCAACTTTATGGCCGACTGATGGTGCCATTCTTATCACTAACGTAATTTATGGCCTACCTTTGAAGCAGCTAACAAGACCAGTCTCTGCTTTTCCAGCTGTTTGAAGTTATTCTCAACGAGTGCATAAACCTGACATCAATTTAGTTGAATAGAGGGAAACATTTGTTGAGCCGCAACGTGGAGATACACCAAGACTGAATGTGGGTGTGTGAGAGAAGGAGAAGGAGGTGAGTGTGTGTGTGGTTTGAGGTGTGAATTTTTTTTTTTAAGGTAATTAGCAGATTGTTACTCTGTGTATTTTAGGTATGAAAAACCCTCAAATGCAGATTAATTCAAATATAAACACACCACACACAGATAGCCGCAGAGTCCCAGGACACGTTCTGACAGCCATAAAAGACAGAAGAAACCACAGGCCTCCCAAAGGACCAATGACTGGGGCAAAAAGGCCGTGCTCTGCCGAGTACATCTTTTCTCTCCACAAACCCCGCAGGTTTTCTTCACTCTGAAGGTCCCAGACAAGACAACAACTGCCAGAAAATTCCTCCTTCAGCTCATTTTGACTCCATCTAGTCAAAACATTACAAAATGTACCTCTATGTTTTTATTCAAAGCATTTAAACTTCAAGAAACGCAGCAAGTAACCAAACTTTTAGTTTTAATGGTTATTTATAAGCACCTTTACACACATATTCACTCTTGCTTTTAACCTTTAAACTTTTTTTTATTTAGTTGTTTTTTTGAAAGCGTGTTTGATCATCTGGAAAAGCGCTTTATAAAACTGTGAAAATGTATTCAAACACTATAGTAATTCATGTTTCTCTGCAAAAACTACATTTGATTAAGATTAAAATTGCATTTCACATCATTCTAGCGTTATAATTTACCACGGCCCAAGACTAGCAGAAAGGACATTTCAAGAGCATCTATCTGTGACTTATTTCTGAGTGAATCAGGATAAGGAGGCGGGACATAACGTTTAAAGGAATGTAAATGTGATTAGCCTCTCTAGCTCTGTGCATGAGCAACATGCAGCTACCTCTCAGGCATAAAGAGTGAGTTCATGACAACTCCTGCTGCCGTTCTAAAAACGCCTATCTTGCTCCTGGTGTTGTAGAATCAGCCAGAGGAAATGGTTTCATACATAAGAAATCTGCCTTTCAACGTATTAAGAGCTCACCCACACGTGTCTTGGCTTTGGATGTAATTACTTTGGATACAGAGACTCGTAATGATCTTTCCGTGCCGCCTGCTGCCACACTGACGGCCTTTTTTGTCATGCACATGCATTCTTGTAAAAACTCATTTAAGCACGTGTATGTCCAATAAAGCAAAAAAAAAAAACACCTTTATCCGTGTCGGCCCCATCAAATTAAACCTTTACTGGCACCGAGGCCTTGGACAGCAGCACTTACCATGTGAACACAGCCAAGCACACGTAACTGAGGAATTAAAACACTTGGATTGAATATCTGGTGAAATGCTGTTGATGTTGGTTTAAATGATGCTCTTGGCGTGGCCTTTTCATTAAAGTTTAGTTGCCAATATGTCCAAAAGAGCAGGCTTTTTCAAATTGGCGTGTTTAGACAAGTCATTTAAAAATGTACCTGGATATCTCTCATTCGCAATCAAGCAGTGTGGGCTAAAAACGCAGGTGCAACGCCAACGTGAGTGTGGGCCGGAAAAGTCTGGATTGGATCAACTCAATCCAAACAACCACAAAATACCCTAAGTGTTTTCGCCCTGCAACCTGCTGGCAGCGTTTTTTCCCCTCAGTGACTCTTGAGGTGGTCCCTTTTGAGAAAAAAATAAATTTATAACTGGTTTCTTAATCAACGGATTTGTTGCTTACTGAAGACTTTCCACTGGTATCGCAATCAACTGCCAATGAAGGCCACAGTTGGATATTAGTGCTCGTCAATGCTCCCATTTCATTGTAAAACACTTAACTGAGATGTTGCCACCTCCTGTAGGTCTTTACCAGAACATAACCTGGCAGACTACATCTCACTGGTCCTCTAAGCTGAAACAGACTCCCTAAGAACATATGATGTTTGGTGAGTTATTCTGGTTAAGCCCCAACGTTAGCACTGGCATTGATCGTGGTAATGTGGGCAGTATTACACAGAGCAATACAAGACCACACCTAGTCCGTCCCACTATGCTTTCTGCAGCGTGGAGACCAACATGTTGATGGAGGCCGACCGCGGTCCCCCCCCGGCCATAAATGACACCATATCAACCAACTCATTCTCCACGAACCACAGATGATAGCCATAACACGCAGCACATCTCTTTCAGTTAGAATGACTCCAGACAAAACAGCCAGAGACAAAGACACAACCCTACCTCTACACCACTCTGTCTCTCTCAGCCTTGGTTTCATTCTAAACCTTCAAAAGGGCTCCAAGGGCACAACAGCGGCCTGCATTTCTGATTAACAAAAACACAACAAGATGGCTTACTTGATAAATGACGCGAAAGTGGTTTAGGAAAGATCTCTATTCTACATTTATATATGTATATATATGGATTTATGTAGCTTTCAGCTGTAAATATTGATTCATAAGTTTATGCAAAAAGGATTTGTAGATTACTGGAAACCCAGTATCCTGTCAGGTGTTTCAGAGACATCTGCCCTTCTGCGAAAGCTTTCCTTATCTGCTCAGTGAAGCGAGTGGTTTGTTCCACTTGACCTGCTCTGTCCTTTCATCTGCCCTGCTGGGGGGTCAACAGATTCACTCGATCATAAATACTCACAGATATGGAAACATGCAGGAAAACAAAGGCATTTGTAATGATGAGGACATTCTTTAGAATAGAAAAGGAGCTCCAAAATACATTTCCCTCCTTGTACAGCGTGGGGTCGTATCTTTGAGTTCAAACAGTCAATCTAGACCACCAATTATTTGTTTATTTAACAGGGACAATGGACACTGTCCCAAATGTCATCATCAGTCCCTTTAATTGCAGTAGGAGCAGATGACGCCAAAAGATACAATCCTGAAAAAACAGGACAAACAAATTCCCTAAAAAGACCTTTTTTTAGTGTTAAACCCAAATCAAACACTCCACATCTGCCTGAATCTGAGGATTTATAGATATCCCTAACCCAACATGATGATTACAAATTGAATCCACTATTTAAAAAGGGGAGCTAGCGCTGCAACTGTTACATTGATATAATTACACCGCTCTAAATAAAAAACAAAAACAGCAGGCATGGACATCCATCAACACTCACCTCCTAAACTGACTGCCAGACTTTCCTGTGTGTGAGGCCCCGGTGTTTGTTTGGCCAGCATGTCCCAGCTCGTGCAACCTGTTGTCTATTCTCTGAGCTTTGTATGGGTCACTAAAGCCACCGTACATACACACTTCCAGGAAAAGAGGCCTGCTGTAACATCGAGAGACGATCGTAACAACACTGACCTGGGGCACCACTTAACAACACACCAGAGAAATGCTGACGTCACTCTGCTACCGTACTTTTTCCAGGGTCTGCTTGCCCAGGCTCAGCTCAGTAGTAATCAGGAATGTGATCAGGTCACCCTCTGCTGTGACCTGATCACTGGCAGCAACCACAACATGGGAGGAAAACCAGGGAAAGGTTACATCCTGTGAGGAACGCTGGTATTTAGGGGATTTTTGGTTCTTGCATTTTCCTCCAAAGTGGATTTTGTGATGATTAAGTATTAGAGCCTGAGTCATTTTGGGGATTTTGTGGGATAATACAAAAAATTGGGTAGTAAAAATTAGACCTCAAATGTAGTTATTAAACAATAAACTTTACTGTAGAAAATGACATCAGTGCACTGAAATGGTAAACTAAGAGGCATGTAAGCTACTGCCACTCCAATAGGGGCATGTTTCTGCATTGTAAACATCAATAAATAATAAAAAAAAATCCCAATTTATCTGCAAAGAATGTGGTCGTGTGTTGCGTGGGGCAACACAGAAGAAAGTAGAAAAAGTGTGAGACATTAACTGAATCATAAATTTGAGCTGGAACCAAAAACAGCCAGCATGTTCACTGATATATCTGCGAGAGGTCAATACATCAGTCAGGCTTTACTAAGTATATTTTGAGGAGACCTGCACCTGTTCTGCACCCTCATATGTATGAACAAAAGGGCTTTGCCACAAATAACAAAATAAATCCTACATTAGAACTCCATATTATCACATTAGGCATAGTGACACATCCGCAGATCTATATTTCCCAATAATCCACTCTTCTTTAATGGTGAGAGACAAATAAAACACAGCTGAATCACAGAGATGGGGTGTCCCGAAACACAACCACGTCACTGTACGAAGCGTCGCCAGCACCTCTTCTCAAACTTTCCCAGAGACAAACAGCTTGGCCTCAGCTTGTAGTGTAATTGTGCCGTATCTGCTGCTGGTGCCAACAGCATAATTCAGGATAATGGTGAGACAGTAACACAACAGAGTCCTTCCCAAAGGAAACTCACAGCGTCAGTCTTTTAACGAAACGAGCATGTGGTTCATTAGCTTCGGTCTAACCAGTGTTATTAGAGCTATTTGAATCTGCATGAATCCGTCTAGTTGTTCTTCCTGTAATTACAATCGGCTGACTCAACTGCCCACAACCAAAAGGTCTTCCTCAAGGGCAATTTGGTCCCGCTGGTAAAAGTCAAACAACTCACTTTGTTGTGACCACATCAATGTCAGGTAGAGTCGCACATTGACAGACATATGGGCGTACACGTGAACACACACACACACACACACACACTCTCGCACAAATACACTCACGATCATAAACAGCAGCCCAGCCCTCACCAGACTTAACGCCAGCTAATTGCTCATGTATGGCTCCTTTCACTCCACACACACACACACACACACACACACACACACACACACACACACACACACACACACACACACACACACACACACACACAGTGCAACAAAGCGTGCTGACTCGCTGGCCGTCTACAGCTGTGACGTCTCACATGTGGCGCTGTGTTGATATAAGGAGTAACACAAGTGGAAAATTGGAGCTGGTGGGGCCAGACTGCTGACTTCCTGATAGGAAGAGTGGAGTGGAGGCTTGAGGTTGACCCATATATACATAAAGTAGTCAACAGGCCCCAACACCAAGGGAAATACATACAAAGGGTCTGTGTAGCTCCATGCATAATGTAATGTGGATACAGATCAGGGTTACCCAAAGGGACCCTCTGATATTAGCATGGGCCTCCTTACGAAATAAAACCTTCAAGTCAAAATGACCAGCATCAGACTGATGTCACTGCATTTAGAGTTGGCACTTTTTAAAAAAATCCCTAGACATTGAGGGAAGCTGGTATGAATCACAAAACAACTTAAACAGGAACATCTGAAAACGTACAAGATTGCTTTCACTGAACGGAAACAGCAACACTTTAAACTCCTCTGTTTTTCAGCTCAACGGCACGACAAAACCAGCAGAAAACCAGTTATAAACAGCCAGCGGGGGCCATCCTCTGCTGCTAAAAGAAGGCGGTCTACTTTTAAAACTAAATTGAAGTGCAGCACAACCTTGCTATTCTGATCCTGGGGATAATGGAAGTCATTAGGAGAGAATACAATGTTCAGATGTCTGAAATAGGCCACAATGACTTTAGTCTGGCTGCTGCTCCAGAAATTAAACCGTCAATTTTTCATTTTGAGAATATCCTTAAATTTAATTTGTAAAGATTATAGTGGACGACATAAAACAAAAATAATAAAACTCCTACAGTTAAGAAGTTTTATTTGACTGTTTACGACCAAAGAAAATCCCTTTGTCTGGTATTAAGTGCACATCGGGGACGTGTAATTGCTCAACGCCTGCTAAAAGTTTTCAGCATGAGGAGCTCTTATGGTCAAGATCAAAAAAAGTTATTTCATGGGTCGGTATCCATTCTACTCACACATACTTGGGAGCATTGGAAGTTAAAAAATACACCAACAAACAGCCAATTTAAGGTAATTGCGGTACTTTATTTCCCTGCACTCTAAGAAAGAAGAAGAAAAAAGTTGCTTGTCTTTAAGTTTCCTCATAATTGTTTTGCGATATATGAAGTTATCCGAAGTGACGCAGAGATATAAAAGTTTCTAATTGATATGTTGTGCTGTGGCATTCCCCTCTTAAACACCCATTACGGGTATAGGAGATTACCGTAAACCGAGTTTTAAGAGCACCTTAGGCACAATCGAGGAGACATCATGAGTTATTGATGGGAAATCCCTATAATTTAACTGAACAACTAAAATGGTTCAAAAAGAGTGGCTTTTAAAATACTACCCCCACATTGAAATATGTTTAAATTCCTGGTGTGGCTTAGTAAAGCCCTTAACTAGGCTGGAAAAAACATACTTGGACAAAATCCTTGCATGTGCCAAAGGTCAAACTGGTTTACTGACAAACTGCCTCACAGGAAGCAAAGGAAACACAGATTTCTGTAAACAAAAGGGGACAAACTTTTGTTTCCTGATTTAATTTTAGAAGCTCGCACCAACAATCCAGACCCCCCCCCCCCCCCCCAATGTTATCTCAGATAACCTCCCGCTACAACCTCAGACTTATCAGCAGTTATCCAATCATGTACTCACTTTCTACCCTTTCAGCTTTTGATAATAACAATACAGACAACTTCAGTGTGAAGTGACAGAGAATGTGCTCACTTCCTTAAATAAAATACCTGGATTCAACACATTTCATACATAGAAAAGCTCTCTTTTCATTTATGTAGTGACCTCCCTGCAACATACATTTAAAAATCCCATAAATTACCCAACCAATCTCCTGTCTTTTTTCTTTAGATTTAAGCACTTATTTGCTTAAAAAGGCTTAATTACCACTTTTTTAGTCGTGTATAAGTCTTAAATGCATTACTGTGTCAGTCGGGGTCAGTGCACTTTGACCCCGACTCCTTTCTGATCCGGGAACTTGTGCTAACTCTACTGTAAATACAATCAGCCTCCTAGCATCAAGTTTAAACCATTAAAAAAAAGTTTTAAAAGAAGCATTTGTGGTCGATAAAGTGCATCCCAGTGTATCGGCGTGGTCGTGAGTGGGATTCGTTTCTGTTAAAACAATAACAAGAGGCTCGGTTGGATCCACCCAGCGCCATAATTCAGTCACACTTTCCCCCCGGAGCGGAGTTTTTTTTTTTTGCTAGCATGCTAACCAGCTAGCCCCGCCGAAGCTAGGCGCTGTTGTTTTCATATGAAGAACAACGGCGGCGGTTTGAAAAGTTTTTACTCAATAAGCGTGTTTCGTCGACTTACCCGAGTCCGCCGGGGTTTTCATCTTGGCTGCCGTCTCTCTTCAAGTCCACTCTCCCTCCCTTCCGTCGACTCGTAACTTTAGACGTTAGTTGGCGAGCGTTTAGCCGTTAAGTTAGCTCGAAGTTAGCCGTGACACCCCACTCCTTCCTCCGGTGTTGTTCTCGCAGGCGGCTCGCTAGAAGAGAGCCTGCCTCCCGATCGTGTGCTTCTTTTTAAGTTGGAAACTTCACATAAAGCACAAAGACGCGTCTTGTGTTTGTTGAAAAAGAAAAGTTTTGAGCCGGAATATTTGTTTCTGGTGCAGAAAAGTTGCCCCGAGCCTCTTCGGAGGGGGAATCCAGCCGCCCGGGTCTGAATGGCGCAGGTCGAAGTTTTTGGAGGAGTCGTGCTGCCGTTCGGTCGCGCTGGAGGAGCAGCGGAATGCGAAGAGTCTAAATGTTCATCCCGCTTGTTGCAACGATGTCGCATGGTCGATTCCTCCTCCACATCATCACCGTCATCCTCGCGGACAGTCAAACAGCGGCGCTCGTGAAAGGAACAAACAAAAATCAGCCCCGAGCCAACTCTGTTCTTTCTCTGCCCCTCTCTTTCTCCGGCACACACTTTTTCTTTTTCCACTCACTCACTTCGTGTTCTCTCAAACCCCCCCACCCCCCTTTCCTCTGTCGGGTGTCGTGTTTCGCTCTCCTCCTGCCACACGGGGCCGCCCACGCTGACCCACGGAGGGAGGAGGAGGGAGGGAGGAGGGAGGAGGGAGGGGGTGAGGAACTGAACGCCCACTTGTTGTCAAAGATCGTTTATCGAAGTGTGAATGTTTTCCTTTCAGTCCTTTCAGAGGGAAACACAAAATCTGTTAACCTACTAATAATAATAATTAAAAAAAAAACCTATATGTAGTTTTATATAACGGTATATATAAACAAACAACAAATTATGCTAAAGTAGGTTTTCTACAAGTTAAATTTAATTTACTTTTCCACCGTGAAAAATATCCTGAGATTTTAAAATGTTTTTGTTATAATCATGGTATAAAATAAACAACAATACACGTTGATGCTGGCTATAATGAGCCAATCGGCTCAATACATATAAGGTTAATTCAATTAATAATATAAGTAATTACTGTACGTAAAGAGAAAAACATGCTGCATCTGGTTCATGATCGAGTTTAAAGTTGAGTTGAAACTATAATTTGATTGGCTGAATAGATAAGGCCTATCTCACCACCTTCTCTCGCTCTGTGCCTTTAAAAGTTACAGATTGATTGATGGATGCCATGATATTATTGGTTGAAACCGGTTGGTACTAGCTGGTGTAAGAATGCACCATATTTTGTTTTACGGGGAAAAAACAGATATTGAATTTTGATGCAAAAATACGAAGGGATTTATTATTTATTTTCCATATATGTTTAAATAATTGCACACACTGTGACAGGGATGTGATCGAAAATGGTTAAAGGACGTTTTTCCATTCCATCTCAACTTTAAATAAAACGAGGCAAGTCTTGTATTTTGTCATCGTTGCAATAGACGATCTTCGATGAGGACCAGTCGCTTGCCGCCGCCGCCACCGCTTGTAGTTTATCGCACCGCGCGCGCTCCCGGTTGGCGCGTCACGGCGTTGCTGTGGAGACCCGTTGCAGCCGCGGGTGATGAGAGGCGCCGTGTTTACCTACAAACTGCGACAGCGAGGCAGCCGGGGAGCCGCCATGCGTGATTTCTGCACGAAACAGGAAGGAAGGAAGGAAGTGAGGAAGGAAGGGAGGAAGGAAGGAAGGAAGGAAAAAAGGCCAATCAACAGGTGTTTAGTCCCGCTGGATTGGATGGTGGTGGGATGAGACTGAAAATGTACATGGACTGTAATGATAACAGGACTTAAGCCGCTTATTAGCATTATGGTCCTTCTCTCTCTCTCACACACACACACACACACACACACACACACACACACAGCTCCTTTCTCCCTCTCTAATGAAGGGTCCTTCAGCACTTACATCAGCTCTGAAGAGGCAGCAGAAAGAAAGAGAGAGAGAGAGAAAAAGCGGGGTTGAAAGAAAGCAGCAGTAATTACTCAAACTGGAGGCTGAGCTGAAGAGCGGACGGGAAGGAAATGAAGTAGAGAAGCAGAAGTGTGGATTGTTGGTATCTCTCTCTCTCTCTCTCTCTCTCCTTCTGTCTTAGCCAGTCGCCACGCTGTTTTCTCTCCTCGGCTCTCCGCTCATTTACTTTGAGTGGCAGTGTGTGGGAGGTGAAGGCCAGCCGGTGGGTGAAGTATTTCATGCCATTGTCACACACACACACACACACACAGAGAGGCACAATAACAATACGACAGAAAACACCTCTCCTTTTCTGCCGTCACTCCTTCGCCTCCACGTCCTCTCCTCCTTGCCCCCATGCTTTACACTCCTACTCCTCTTCCACTCCTCCGATCTGCGTGGATCCTCCACCCTCCTCTGTTTCGTAACTCCATCTCCTCCTCCCTCTTCGCCTACCTCCTCGTGTCCTTCCTCCTCCTTACATTAAAGGAAGAGTTTAGCTTAGCTTAGCATTTTTCCCATTCCAGACTGGTTTAAACATAGCTACGCTTCAAAATTACAATAGATAAATACAGATTAAAAAGAATAATTTACATTAATATGGGCTCTCAAGGCAATGATAATTCTATAATGTATCTTGTTTTGATGAGTCTTCTCTATAAAAACCAAAAACAAAGAGCACTCCTGCTAGATGGTTCAATTCCAAACCACAACAACAAAACACAGCTTTTGGGAAAAGGAAGTCAACCCAAAAACAAAGCCTTATGTTTCACAGCAAGACTCGAAAGTGTGAGGAGATTTTTGTGAGAAGTAACTTCCATCTTTGAAAGTGGGAACGGTAGTTTGTTGATGCAGCGGGAGGGAGGCCGAGCAGAGGGTGACGCCGACACTCGTCCGCATGTGAAAGCCACCGAGACAAAAGCCCAGCGGGGGAGCCGGCGGCTACATACGTGTGAATTGGTCGGGGCGAATGGGACTAATTGATCACCAGAGTCACCATCAGTTCATTACTGAGGTGGTAATAACCCTCATCAGAAAACAGGAGCAATCAATCGCCACTGATTGGGAAGTTATGAAAAACTACTTTAGTGGAAACACTCAAATCTTAAAATGATCATAAATCATAAGGTCTCCCTGCATAAATAAAGGATCAATAAATGTGTTTCTGTATCCTGTATTATTAAAATGAGGCTCCATTTTTGATTACGATCAACCTGATGAATAATGGAAAGTCACAGCGATCAATTTATTGACTTTAATCTGCATCAATGGGGTGTTTTGACCCCGTTTTAGTGTTATCTTTATATCACTTTTACCATAATTATGTATATACCAGTAAGCCATTCAAAACGTCAAAGGATGAGTGATTTAAAATCAGTCTCATCTTTGTTTTAAGTGGATTATCAGTAACTATATTAACATAAAAAAACACCAAATCCAAGCCATTGTGATAATTTTATACCCATTCATGACAAAGTAAAGCCTAATTGATTCATAATGATCAAATTATTTTTAAGGTGTGGATAAAAAAACATTGAAATGTTCCTTTAATTTTTAAAGCATTCAAATCCTGCAGTTAAAAAGTTAATTTTTAAAGGTTTGCTCCCTGTAGCATCGGCCCAAAAGGAGCTGTTCTTGTCTTTGTTTTTCTCTCTATAGGTTAAGTGTTTTCAATCCGAGGAAATCCAGCGTGTTTTTAAAATGGAAAGCGGGCCCGAGGGGGCAAATGGTAACTGAGCCACACCCAGAGCGAGCGGCACTCACTCCCGACAACAAAAACTGTAATGGGAGAGGCCTTTTCACACCGGCCCATCTGTATGCAAAAGAAAACACGCTCTCCCTCGCAGCAGTCCATCCCAAACCAGGCGGCTCGTGTGATTGGTCGGAGCGAGCGGAGGGGAAACTTTCTGCCCGCTGGTGTTTTGTGCTAAAGATGGAGCGATGAAGACATTTTCCATGTCGAGCTCCTCCGCTCGGCACCATGATCGTATGTTTTTGGAATAAGGAGGCCCCTTGTCTGCCTTTCTGTCTGTCTGCCCGCTGGCTGGTCAGATGATGTCTGTCTGTCTGTCTGTCTGTCTGTCTGCTGCTTTGACCGTCAGACAAAAGCAGCAGCACAGGCTTGGTTGTGTAGATAAGATGGGGAATGGAGGGACGAGACACGTGGACAGGTTTTAAAAGAAAGCCGAGTTCAGGGGAGGAGAGCTGAGGAGAAACCAGTGAGGATCAGTAGGGGGGGGGGGGGGGGGGGGGGGGGGGGCAGAGAGTGAATGGGCCCTTTGTGATCAAAAGGCCTGTTTATTTACTTGGCGCTTGAACTCTTCAGGAGCCACATTGGGCCTGTCTGCACTGTCTCGCTCCCGTCGTCGTCGCCGGCGTCCTGAATCACAAACCGAGGAGCCTTTAAAACACGCAGCGAGGAGACAAGAGCTTCTTATGTCCGACCGACTCAGTACTCTGCTGCTGGAGTGTCAATATTACTAAGTATTGTATCATTTGTAAATACTTATGGTAGTTCACCCTTAAAGGAGCAGTTTGAAAGATTTAGTGGTGAACCCCTCCACTCACCCCTCCCTTTCCAAGCGTGTCAGAAAACGACGGTGGCCTTCAGGGAACTTAAAAAAAAGAGAAAGACTCTCTCCTGTTTGGTTTGTCCATTCTGAGCTCCTGTAGAAACATGGCCGACTCATTCTGAACTAATGAAAATATACTTTTATAATGAATGTATTTATATACAATAAATCCCCTAATAATATATACTTTAAGTCACTTTCTCTGTTTTAATCTGAAATGTTACTAAAGCTGTCAGCTAAATGTAGGTGAGTAAAACTTAAAATAAAGTAATAGTATTGAAGTACAGTAAGTCAGTGTGTGATTATTTAAAGCTGAAGTGCATTAAAACATCACACCTCGTTATAACGCGTTACGTTAAACGACCGCCGCTACGCTGCGTTCGGGGGCTTGGCGTGGAGCAACACAGTCGTAGAGTTTGCAGTCGGACACAAACACTCTCTGTTCCCGTCTCCCCCCCTCCGCCTCCCCCTTTCTCCCGCTCTCCTCCAGCTGGTATTCACACATGTGTAATGGGATTAACACGCTCCTACGCCGGGGGAGAGAGAGGGGACAGAAATGGGAGGAAAGAGGGGAGGATGAGGCCATGGAAGAAATGGGGGAGGAGAGGGAGTGGGGTTTCTGAAAAGGAAAACAAATGTATAAAAGGAAAGAAAGAGGGGTGGCAGAGCTCTTTCCATTAGCTTGTTGTTAGCTACGGGAGGTCACGGGGGACATTTCAGGCTCATTTGAATTTCAGGGGGAAAGGACGGCCCCGAGAATCTGCATACAGTCAGACTGAGAGGAGTCTGAATGATGAACGGCAGGTATCAGCAATCAGTTCATCGGTACTGTTTAAAGGCAAAAACCTCAGGAAGCAGAAGCTGTAAAATACAACGTGACACTGCAGACGGAAGATTTAGATTTAGGAAAACAGATCAGATAGAGTGATGACATCGTTTTCTCACCTTCTTCTAAAGGTGTCGAGCCACGAAGACGCATCCGCTTAGGTTTTTAAATATTAATGTCCAGATCTGCCACCTTGATAGAAAGGTGGACCTGTAGACCGCCATGGGACCTGATTCTGGAAAAAATATGCAGGAATATTCAAATGTTTTGATCCCGTTTGAATAATAATTAAAATAATAATTATACAGTAACAAACACACAAAGACTTCAACAGTTTTATGACAAAATGTGTCTTTCTTCACATATTATTGACAAACAAATGTGTAATTCATGGTACGATTCAAACTGATTTCCCCATCAGTCCCGGCTCCGATCCTCCACCGCTTCACCTCCTGCCGAGGCTTCCTCCTGTCTTCCAGCTGACTCCCATCACGACCATAAAGTCGTCGTGCTGTTTAACAGAGTTTGAGGAAAGTAAACTCTAATCTGAATGTGATGAAGCTGATGCAGGTGTTGTCATGACGACATCGTGATGGTGGACAGAAAAAGGTCAAAGACGAGGTGATGTTTCCTCATGTTTCCGTGTGGTGGAGATCTGAACACACGTTGTTGTGACACGTTAACCAGGCATGAATCCGTCAGAACCACGTGTTTGCTGCTTGCTCTCCTCACGTAGTCTGGTCTCTAACGATCCCCCACAGATCATTGCGCTGCATAATGAACCTCACCAACGACGACGCTCACGGTGCAGAACGTCAGCGGTTAATTAGGCGTGAGTCAACTCTGCCGCTGAGAGACGACGGTCGTGTTTGATAAAGAGAGAGACGGAGGGAGGAATGTGAGTTATATTTGACCTATTTGCAGCCCCGTGCCAAGTCTGTAACGGAGAGGAGGAGGAGGAGGAGCAGGGGAGGAGGAGGAAGGAGAACATGAGCAAGGGGAAACCCGAGAGGCCGAGTTCACAGACGTGAGCGAAGGAGAGAAGTGTGAGTTGGCAGGATGGAGAGAGAGAGGGGGATTAGAGAGAGAAGTCAGTCAGAGGGAGGGGGGGGGGGGGGGAGGTATGTGTGGAACGGTGTCAGTCTATAACGAGCTCAGTGTGTATGTGTTAACAGCCTCCTCCGTCTATCTCTGGAGGAACTCCCTCTTCCTATTGGCACCACGCGCCGCTTCCTCCCATAATGCACTCCCCCGAATACCCAGACCGCTGCGTCAGCTCCGTCAGTCCAGGAGCACGCCGCCTGGGGCCCGCGTGTCACAGGAACGATGTCACCGCGGGGGTTAAACGTACGCATCGTACGTCCACTTCGTTAAAGGGGCAGTGCGTAGGGTTCGGCAACATCTAGGGGTGATTATTGGAAATACCCCTCCGCTCTCTGGCTCCGCCCTTACTAAGAAACCGTGGTAACGGTGTCAGGCGGCGTGCAGGACGACCACGGTGGCCTTCAGGTGACATCAAATAAAGAGGGCCAGTCGTTGCTCACATGAGGCCGCCGTTTATCAGCAACATGTTGAACGAGAGGAAACCGTGTTTACGACACGTATTTAATACTTCACACTACCGCCCACTCTGAGGAGAAACACCTACAGAAACAGCCCCTTGAGAAAATGACCGAAAGCTACAGAGGCGTCCGAGAGTGCAATGAATGTTGGGACGAACCCAAAATCTGAAACCCTTAACCCACATCAGTCTATCTACCAATCACAGCCTGACTTAGTGCTCATTATTCAGAGGATGGTAGAAATACCAAGTACCAAGTAGTATGACTGATGTGTATCATCAGGCGTCTGCTACATTATTTTTTGGGCTGAATGCTTCCTGTTGAGGATGCTTCTTCCCAGCGAACCCCGTCAGACAGGATCTCTGCCTCCCAGCGCCTCACAGTGCTTCATTCAGAGGTTTTTACTGTCTGTTGACAGCAGAGAGAGACAAGCATGTCAAAGTGGGCGGGGCCAACACAGCGACCGGCCAATGAAAACACTAACGAGGTGCTCCGGCGTGGATCGTCCACCTCTATCTCTCACCTTTATCCCGCCTGGTTCGGCTGTTCTTCGTCACGCCGGTCCGTTTCTTTTCGACGCCTTTGGCTGAAAATAAACCAGATGAGAGACTCAGCAGCCTTCTCCCTGTCGTCCTGCCTGGTTGTTTGAAGATAATGTATATATTCGGGCTGACGTGTATAGTCTGGGGTCTTGTCCCTGCTGTACGTCTCTACCTGCGTGTCTTTGCTGGTACTGTACAGAGATTAAGGCGCCTTTGGCTTTTCTAAGTGTTTAGTTGGCCGGTTCTGCAGCTTCAAGACTCGACTGTTTTCTGTCCAACAAAACCTTGAAGTAAAAACTGAAAAATTGCATCACATAGACGGTTTTTGGCAGCACAGTTTCCCTCCGCTGCTTGAAGACCCAAAAAACTCTCTATCATTTTCTAGTTATGGGAATTATTGTCTTTTACACTTGGATACCTTTGCGAGTCCTGGTTTTGGCGCTCGTCCACGGTTTCACACCGAGCGGTTTGTGGTTCAGATTCTTGCTTAAACGCTTTGACTGACAGACAAATCAGTTGTCGATAGGATCAAGTGTTTGACCCCTTAGATCCCAGACACCCCCCCCCCCCCTCTAACCCACAGGGTGATCCTGCCACCTACAATTATGGTGATTTCTTCCACTGTTTGCTGTTCTAGGGCGCTCTGTTGGAGAGCGCTGGCTAATGATGTCTCCAGTATTAAATATCAGATGCTGGGTCGGGGCGGGTGGAGTGCGGTGGGCTTGGCTGCACGGTTACGCTCGGATGGCTTTGGATTGAGACGGAGTTTGTCTGAGTTGGGGTGGGTGGGATTGGCTGGCACTGTGTTTGTGTAGGTTTGGCCGGGGGCTGGCGGGGGTTGGCCCGGGCGGGAAGCGGCCTATAGGCCCAGAAATACAGTTTTGAAGTCAAGGAGCGTGATGGCAACAGACATCACACCAGGGCTTGTGGTGATTAGCCAGCGAGACAAAGCGCCAAGCAGCCAGCCGGCCCACCTACCGCACACACACACACACACACACACACACACACACACACACCGAGCATGCAGTTTTGTTTCTATAGCTACAGAGGGACTGTCTGCATCACCGCGGTTACCGGGGACGTTGTGTCTGGATTGTGGGAGACAGTCAAACGTCAGAGGCAGATGTGGTGTCGTGCTGGCTGGAGTATTTACATTTAAGGCGCGAAGGCCTGACGGTCGGGAGGGGAACCTCGATCCAAGACCCGCCAGACCGAACCCCGATCTGAGACCAGCAGACCGAACCCCGATCTGAGACCTGCAGACCGTCTGGAGAGACTTCCACATCAGTAGAGACCTTCTGAAACTTTAAAGGGCCAGTGTGCAGCGTTTATGGGGATTCAAACCAAATCCTACATACCGTCACTTTAATTAAAACCATTCTGGTTACCAAACATGAGCAGTGATGGAATGTAAGTCTATTTAATTAATACAATCTTGACGTACATGTTACTTTATACTCTTACTCCACAACATTTCAGAGTAAAATATGACAGTTTAATTCATACAAAATGATGAATAATTTGTGTATCTACAACAATTAATAATAATTTATCAGTCACTGGGTCTATTTTCCTGCAGAACAAGTACTTTTACTGATTACACAAGTTAAGTACATGCTGATAATACTTACAGTATATTTCCTTGTGTAGGATTTTACTTATAATAAAGTATTTATTATTATATAAAATATGTATTGTTCCTGAGGTGTCAATAATTGGATGAGCACTATAAAACAAAGCACAAATGAGGGTTTCCCTTGAATAAACATTATTCACTTAAGCGAAGCCAGCTTTTTTATTATTTGTTCAAAATAAATCAAACCGGCGTGACGTGTTTGTATCAGTCTAACAACAGACAGTTTAACTGTTGAGACTGAATTTACATGTGATCTGTAGCAAAACATGGCGACCGTCGCAGACCGTCCAACTCTGAACCAGATTATTTCCATTTATGAGAACGGAGACGCACCGAGGACAGGACGTCTTTACTCATCTGACTGGTTACGAAAACATTTCTTAGTTTAAACGGCCTTCAGCTAAAGCGAGACACAAAAATTTAATAAGAAAATGAATAAACACTTCACAGAAAGTGCAGACAGCTTACCTGATTAAGTATAATGAGGGAGGTAATTAAAAAGGATTTAGTTCTCAGAAGAGTTGGATTCACAGACTTCTTGTGATTTCTTTGAGAAGAGTTTCATAATTGTGAGTATTTTAGCAGAAATGTGGCAGAAAGAATGTGATTAATAAGGACATTAAAAAAATCTCAGCTTGTAGATTGTTAGACTGTCTGTTTTTGTCTAATTGGGGTGAATTCAGTTTTTTCATGTATTTATTCATTTACATTATAATTCCCTCCAAGCCTCAAATGAGGAAAAAACAAAAGGAAAATAATGAAATCAGTCCTTCATAATGTAGATCATATGTGTTCAATGACGATGTAAGGTTTAGCAGAATAATTAAAACTCGACATTATAGATTAATCCAACAATCTATTTCATTATTAAAAAATATTTTAAATATTTTCATGAACATTGTTTAGAAACAAAAAAATAGCATCAGTGCTGCTTTCTGTCAAATAATGAATAGTGAATGGTCGCCATCTAGTGGTGTTTAGCACAAACTGCAAGCAAACATTAATGTAAATGTAAATAAAACTGATGCCATGAGATCTTAAAAATAGATGATAGCATTGGAAATTATGAGAAATAACATTAAAACATCTGTAATTCTATAATTTCAGTGTCTTAAAAATAAAAAGGAAGGGTAGATGTAAAATTAAAATAATTAATATTAAAGTATTCAGCTTTTGATCCCCCTCTGAATCAATGTGTTTTAATCAGTTGTTTCATGTGAAGATTGATGTTTCATTTTAGGAACATTGATATGAGAAAAACACAAACGGTAGGTCTATATTTTTTCTATATTTTAGTGATTACTGTTGTTAGTCTGTTTATCAGATATCCTGTGACACTTGTGTCCTCTACATGTTGATTTTTACAACAAACACATGAAAGATAAAGAGAGTTTTTGGTCGTTATGAAACCTTTTCCTCCCGCTGCTGTGATTTCGACTCGGAGCATCGGAGGCCCCGGAAAAAAGCTGCCGATTTCACGGCTACTTCACACCTGGTATTTGAGTTTTGGTTCCCAAACGTTTGGCCCGTTGGCATCTGGCAGGCAGAGTGTGAAGGTGCAAACACAAGAGGCTCATTGAGGGAGCGACGGAGCGAGGAAGACGGGACCGACGGTGAGTTTACAGACGGAGACAGTTAGTTTCTCCTGAGGGACCTGTGGGTTACAACATGCTGGTTCCCAGAAGAGAGACTGGGACTGACTGGAAACACACACACACACACACACACACGGACCCCAGGCCACCCAGGTCTGAACCACCCAGGACCAATAGCAGCGTCATTGTTTCATGAGATCAGTTCAGGAGAACTAAAAAACTACACATCAGCAGTTTCACACCGAAGCCTCATATCTGCCTTCTCCTCCACCACAGCTGGCCCAAACTATTCCATACGCCTGGTTTATAATAAGAAATAAATAATACACAGCGATATTAAAAAAACCCACAATGACAGCGTTGAGATGAAACGGCGTGTGTCTTTCAGGTTGCTGGTGCAAAGTGGCGCCCGTGGCTCGACCCAGTAGGGTTGACTCCACGCCGGCGCCGGTAATCTGCTGGACGGGGAACTGAGAGCTGATCTGGGCCCTGCAGCTATCTGTGTGTGGAGTCGGTCTGATTTACTGGAGATGGGAGGAGCCGTGGGGATTTGGGGTTTTGGCAGATGTGTGACATTACAAAGCTGCAAACCGCTCTGGATCCACCTCGTGAAAACAAGACGGAGGCGAGGAAGAGGAGGAGTGTAGAAACTGGCTGAGGAGAGGGTTTTTTTGTGAAGAAAACAAGTTCGATCTTCTCTCCCTAAACAACACAGCGTTGAGGACGGCGGCACCAGCGGGCAGAGAGAGGAGCTGCTAACAACACATTAAAAATATAATCCCCGTCCTGCTCCGGGGCCCCTTGAATCATTCAGGGGTTTCCCTCTCCCACACGGCACCCCTGAACATGAGCAACGGCCAGAATGCGAAGCAAAGTGCACGTGTGCTAAAAGTCCTCCTGCTGTGTCAGCAACTCTCACAAACCCTAACTTTGAAACACAGAGAAAACTTTCATATCTGCTGCTTTATACTTCTACTGCAGTACATTTCAGAGGGAAGTATCACAACGCCTCAAATACCAACGGCCTTCAACAAGCCTTCAAACCCCGCCACGTCATTACGGGGAGTCAAAGCTAATGACGAAGGGCAAAGAGTGAGATAATCCACCTGAGGGGGGGTTGGGTCAAACCATCTCAAAATAAATGTAGATCATTTCAGAAAGCTGCAGCTCGTCTTCGAACACAGGCAAGGAGAGCACATTTCCCCCATTGTGGCCCCGTTTATGAACACATTTTTAGTCTTTGGCTTTTGTTGTCAACGTGGTGAAGGACGGCTGAGCCGGTGGTTAGCAGTCAACAGTGACATGACGTTCCCATACAACTTAACTACACTCTCAATTAAGTTTTCAGAAAAGTATATTTTTAAACGACTGCAGTTTGAAATATAAAATATGATACAAAACGACATAGTTAGGTCCAAGCAACAAAAGTAAAAGTATGAGAGAAGTATAAAAGAAGTATGCACTGTGACCTTTGACCCGTCCACCACCGAGACCTTGTCTCCATGTGGACTTGGGTGGACTGGTTTGAAACTAATTAGTGATACGTCAACGAAGATGAAGTACGATTCCTCGTACCGTCCGGTTGTGTGGGAAGTTAATTGTTCGGAGACCGAGGTTGCTCATATATCTGCTGCAAAGGATTGTGGGTCAGAAGTATTCTTATGATTTACTTTGACATATCATTCCAGACTTATATCATCGTTTGTCTTTAATCTGAGAGACGTTTCCTACTGTCTTTTTGTTTTTTTATCACTTGTCTGATTCCAACATTTCCATCCTTGAATGCAGCAAAAACCAACAAATAGACGCGGGAGATGACTTTGGTCTAAATTCTCACTTTATTCCTAACACTTACAGGTTTGTTCTGTCCCGTTTCCCTGGCCCCCCAAAACAACAGGCACACAGAAAGCGATGAGTTCAGGGACAGTAGAGAACAGTTTCAAACCCCAACGTTTCCAACAGAATCAGGTTATAGAATCAAACTCAGACAGAGAGAGCCTCGAGGTCAAATAACAGCATATTGTAAGCATTACTTCAAAAACAGAAAAAAGGACCCGAAGAACAGATACTAAAGCTTACAGAGCGGCGTTTGCTTCATCTTTTATGTTCATCGCCACCGTCGTCATCATCACCATCATCATCATCAATAGGCTATATCAAAGAATACTTTTGGAGTTTTACAGCCATCAGAAAAAACATGGGAGTTGTACAAATGCAGAGAAAAAACAAACAAAGAAAGTCAAGGTGAGGAGATACAGTGGAGCTCTTTGGTTTTCACTATTGAGGTTTTTTCTTTAGCAGTAAAATCTATCTTTGCTGTCCTCTTAACCTTTGGATTTAAGCTGCATTGTAGAAAAAATAGAAAGGAAAACGTTTTTTTTTTTTAAATTAACTTTTTCCTAAATAAATGATAAAATGGGGCAAACAATACCGACTGAAGTTATTCTCTCATTTTTTTTTTTTTTTTTTAATTTCATTTTATGTTCTCAAAAAGAAAAAAGTCTTTTACGTGTCACGGTGACTTGGAAAGTTGAGCAGAGTATTAAAATTAACATTCACAGCCACAGAAGAACTACAGTAGAAAACTGTCAAGGCCTGAAGAGCTCTTATTATCTGACAGTGTTGTTATAGCAACGACAGGCGCTGGGAGCCTTTTTCTTTAAGCAGAGACAGTCCCGAACAAGAATCCTGGATGTTTATATACACATGGATGAGTGTGTGTCGTGTTGGTAGTGTAGCCTCGCACTATGGTCGTTTTTAACTTTGGTATCATTCTCTGTCCACCACAGCCGAGTCGGACTACACAGGCACACATCAGACGGAGCTGCACTGCTGTCGGTCGGAGACCCGAAAAACAAAACAACAAAACACAGATCTGAAAAATATCAATTTGTAGTTTACTTTGACATCCACGCCGTTTTGTTTTTTTTTGGCTCTGCAGCCCGAGTGTTAAGCAACAAACCGTAAAATTGTATTTTACGTAAATGAGAACGTTTTCCTCCGACAGCAGTGAGGACACACTTTCCTCGCTACCAAACACGCCGCCGCGACCTCGTGACCTCGGCGACCTCGTGTGTTCTGTAGGTTAAAGCCATAAGAACTGAAAATCTTTGTTTCTCCATCGTCGAACTTGCTAGGGCCAGTTTCACATCCCTCACTCCTGAGTTCAGACAAGTCATGTCTCTTTTTTTTTAAGTTTATTTTTTATTGTTATGTCATTAAAGCTTCAATGTCTATTTGGTTTTTTCATCAGAGTAGCAGAGGTATGAGTTAAAAGCCCCCTCGTCACCCGAAGGAGGAGACGGAGGGAATCACAAAGCTTTTAGAGAGCAGGAGGAGACGTGAACGGAGGAAACCAAACCAAACATCCAGAAAGCTGAGCTGCGAGTTGTTCCATCGTCGGGGGGGTTTACGGCGGACGGATCTGAGCGGCGGCGTTGCCTCGAATCCGTCCAAAAGTGTGTTTACGAACTCGTTTCACTAATGTGATTAACGGAATCAGGTCGCACCATACAAACTAAACGTCTAATAATAAAGACTTTTAAGAAAAGTCGCCGTTAGCATCACAAAAATACGTTCCCATACAGCAAAACAAAAACGCAACATGAGTATTTGGTCCTAGCGGGATGTGAACAGCTGTCACCTGGGTGAAAGTCCGGTGTTTTTGGACCAGTCCACCACCCAGAAAATTCCGAAGACCGGATGGATATATTAAACGTAAATGCTAATCGTTAATCCTAGTATTCATGTTCACCTATGCTAATCTAATAATGCTAGCCGTTCAGTTCGATGTTAGCATATCTATTTGTAATGAGAACTCGATCTATTGTGTCGCTTTTTCTTCCATTTCACATTATTTCTAGTAAAATTTTCCAACTGTGACGTCAGCTATGTTTTAGAACTTTAGCTTCTTTTACTTGTTAACACGTTAGCAAGCTAATGTTAGCTTTGTCAGCTAGTTCTGTTAGCTGTGTAGCAGCTACAGGGAGCGTTTAGTTTGAGCTGTCGAAGTTTCGTAGTCGTCATTTATTAGTGCTTCTGGCTTAAATCAGTTGTGCTGTCCAGTTGCTACAAATGCATTATTGATATCGCTAAAAGTCGCTAACCTGGCATCCATCTTGGTTTTTGCGAATTGTTTTTGAATGCCGTCTGATTTAAACGTAGCATCAACGTCAACTAATCTCAACTTAAGAATTAGTTTGTTTGGTGCGACACTTTTAATTTAGTACCGTTTGAATGTCCACGTAGTCAACAGGAAGTGAATTAACGGAAAAAAAAGATTAAAAAACCTCCAGATGGAAAACCTGCAGCTGGTTTTACAGGCGTTCCTCCGTCACGGTTTCCCTGCTACTTTCTCTCCCCGTCTCAGCTTACAACAGTCTTTAGGTTTGGTTTTGCTTTGAAACATTCGTTTGGCATCTTCTCGTCTTGATCTCAAGAACATCCCCCTCTCTCTGCAGATACAAGCCTCACAACAACCCCTGAAAAACTATTACAAAGATCCAGAAAGACATAAATAGAATCCAATAAATACATAAATAAGGAGTCAATAAATAAAGGTGAGAGACAAAGAAGTTAATAAAATACAAACGGACCCCCCCCCCCTCCCCATCCCCAGAAAAAGCACACACCTCCCTCGTACAATAAATACAAATAGTTTTTCCCCCGACAAAGAGCCCGTGAGAGATAAAGAGTTTTAAAGCTTTTGGTTCGTCTTCGTCGTCGTCGTCATCATCATCGAGTCCCAGTCTTTTTATACATCAGCGACTCGTAAGAGCGGTTGGACATAGATTATTTCCCTCTACGAAAACCTAGAAGAACTAAAGGATACATTCCCTCTAAACGTTTTAGCCCCCCCCCCCCTATCTTCATCATTAGTTGCCTTCAGTAACTCTGTTTTCAACCTGGGCCTCGTGTTTCTCTTCCATCCCATTTCAAGGGAAATCAAGCCTATTTTATAGGTGATTTATAGGTGATCCTTGGCGATGCGTTCAAGGAGTCGGCTGTAGATGGTGATGTGCTGTTTGTTGATCTCATTCACAGTTTTGTTTCCGTGTCACATCGTTAGTGAATGTGTGTCTGTTTGATGGGGAAAGCAGGTCCAGGTTGAAAATGAGAAGAGCTTTGCTTTTAACAGTCGGAAATAAACAAGACTATTTTGTCCAACATGTGTTTTTTTTTGTTTTTGTGACAGTTTGTTCTGTGTTTTACGGTTTTGGTTTGTATGCAAGAGGATTTATCTTTATACAGACACACACACACACACACACACACACAGCACACACACACACACACACACACACACACACACACACACACACACACACACAGCTGAGCCACTCGTACAGCTTGTGCATTGGTTTGGTTGTTCTATTTGGTTGTATGTTTAAAAAGTTTGCTTTTGGTTTTCAGTTGTGGCTTTTTCAACATTCTGGATCAACAAAAAAAAAAAAGACGTTTTTTTTTGTTAAATATCGGAAGCTACATTTTCACAGTTATTTCCAACCATAGAGAAAAAATAAAAATCCAGAGCGTAACCGAAGAGACAAGAAGATATGAAAATAGGCAACACGTCGCTAACCCCCCCCCCCCCCCCCTTCCCGCCGCATATTAAGTAGAAAGCAATGAGACAAGTCCATACATCATTAACAGACACACTATGGGAAGCAAAAACAAAAATATATATATGTATATATTCTCAAAGTCAGTTTGTTGAGGTTATTCCATATTTTATCCGTCCAGGAAAAAGAAAGTGAGAACAAAGCCGAGGTCGCTGGCGGAGGGAGGGAGGGCTCCGTTTCTGTCTGCCGATACGAGAACAGCAATCACAGCCAAAGACAGACAGGCAGACAGACAGGGCCTTCCTCCCCCTTCTCTCCCCCGTCCTCCCCCTCTTTGTTTGTATTTGGTTTAGTTACGGTTCAGTCACTCATACATAATTAGTAGCAGTAGCAGTAGCTTTTGGTTTTGGGTTACTTTTTGGTTATTTGGTCCGCCGCTTTGAGCGCACCTCCTCCTGCTCCTCTTCCTCCTCCTCCTCTTCTTCTTGCTTTCCCCCTGCAGCTCTTCATACCTTTGGCTCCTCCACTCCTGCTCCTCCTCTTCTTCTTCTCCTCTTTTCTTTTGGCCCTTTGATCTGATCTTTGGAGACAAAGGAGAGGGGCAGATGGGAGGGAGGGATGGAGGGCAGGGGTTTGGGGGCAGTAAGGGGAACGCCGGTGCTTCACCTCTTTCTTTTGTTCTTTTTTTTTTTTGGTTTGGACTCTTTCTTATGCTTGCAGTGTGTGTGTGTGTGTGTGTGTGTGTGTGTGTGTTTTCCCTTTGACACTGCTGAGGTTTTGTCTGGACACTCGTCTCCCGGGCAAATCAAGAGACAACGCTGCCAGAGGCGATGCTTTGGTATCCAAGAGTGACTGTCTGGTGGAGGATGAGCAGTCTGGAGGACGACATGATGGGGCTGTGGGTGTGTGTATGCGGGCGGATGATAAATAAAAGAGGCCAAATAATGTGGAATCAAATCCCAAGACTGTCCACATCTGCCTCTGGTCTCCTCTTTGTGGGCAGCGTGAGGACCGTGTACTTCAGCTTGAGCATGCACTAACGATAACAATGAGAATATTGATAAGAATGAGAATGATATAAATGTTCAATTTAAAACAGAAAATTAAGCTTGTAAATTATCATTGTGGCTCTTTTTAAACAGCTAAACAACCCAAGAAATTGACCAATAGAATCATTTTTATGGGTCATATGAGATTTTTTTTTTAAATCCTGTTTTCGTGCCAGAAGAGTGGAATTAAATCAATGTTTTAGTTTTATATTACGGTGTGTATTACCTGATGCTACAGTAACTATAGTAGTAAACCCCACCCGCCTGCCACTCCAGGCTGGTTAAAACAAACGCTGCCTGGTCTAATGTAAGTATGTTCATCCAGAGAGGTAGGTATCAGCTGTAAAACATGAAACATACACATTTGGCAAGAAATACCTTGAAGAGCGATGAATATAAAAGTAAGAGAAAACAGAGAAGTAACCATGAGAATAAAGGAAATCCTGAGTTAAATGGAAAATGCTTGGCATGAATGAAGTACTGAACCTGGACTGATCAGGATGCAAAAGTCTTTTTGAACTAAAGCTTTTCTCTCCGTTAGGTTTTTTTTTTGTTGTTGTTGCCTTTTTTTGGTTTTCAGTTTTTGGTATTTGGAGATTTTGGTTTTCATCTTTGTCAGTGTGTGTTTTTCTCTTCGAGCGTCTTTTCTTTTTCAAAAAAAAATTTGGTTGTAACCACGTGACCAAGCTTGTTGAACAAGTCTTTTTTCTTCTTGCCTCCCGTTTTTTTTCTCACACACAGTTTCTCATCCCTGCCCTCCGCGAGTTTCTTTTTTCTCGCCAGCAGATAAAAACCACGCTGTTCGTTTCCTGACGCCAAGCAAAAAAACCCAACTCGTCAGTGCCACCTCTCCAGCTGTAGATCATTATTTGGTTTCAGATTCCCCCCCTCCACTCTGCAGTTCTCTCTATCCTCTCCATCCTCCCTCTCTCTTTGCTTCCTCCGTCATCCATCTGTGTATATTTTTGGCTTCAGAAGACTTCAGCGGGGAGACAGAGAGCGAGAGAGACGAAATCACAGATGGATCAGACAGAGAGATGGCTTTGGTTGAAAGGCGAGGTTGTACATTTTTGACTTTTAAAGCTCCTCTTCCTCTTCCTCCTCCTCCTCTGATAGGATACTTTGGCTGTCGGTCAGGAGTCACTCGGCCATGGCTCCTCCCAGGGGCGGCGGCGAGGCTTCGCTGAAGGAACAGAAGGAGGCGGGGCTTGAACAAGGAGACGCGGACTCTTCCGGGCACGAGGTCGGGCTCATGAGATCGCCGGCGCCCGGCGGCGGAGACTGGGAGAAGGAGAGCCTCGGGCCGCACCCGCCGCTGATGCTCACCAGTCCCATGGCAGGCGAGGAAGAGGTGGCCATGGAGCAGGTCACCATGGGGAGGAGGGTGGGGCGGTTGAGGAAGAGGGACTGGCGGAGGGAGGGAGGTACAGCAGGACCTCCGTGTCCGCCCAGAAGCATGTGAGCTGCTCCGGCCTCCAGGCTGGAGATGGGAAGCTGGCCGCCGCTGGCTGCCAGGGCTGGTCGGGAGGAGGGAGGGAGGACGGTGATGGAGGAGGAACAAGGAGACAGGAGGGGGAGTTATAAATACAGTACAGGGAGCGGAGATGGAGAAACGACAGGTGGAGAGATGGATTCATGGATGAGAGAAGAGGAAGATGGAGGAGACAGAAGGAGAAGTCAGTGAACACATCAGTAACTAGAGATAAAGACGATGAGGTTTTCATACTCGCTCTTATCAAGAGAACAAAATAAATGACTGATGGGCCGTCCTGAAGATGGTTAAAGGGTCAGTTCACCCAAAGTCAAATCAAAAAACGACATTTTCAAACCAATTCCAGCCCGACAAAGTAGTTCCTTTCAAAACTGGAGTTGTGTGGATTAATTGGGACACTAATCTGTGGAAACGTGACGCTTCAATGCAGCGAGTGAACCAGACAGAGAAATCATGTCATATCTCTGGAGAGAGGCAGAAGTCTCAGAGACAGACATCCTCAAATATGTTGCTTTTTGTCGTTTGGGTGAACCTTTACCATGAATGTTTCTACATATGGAGGTGATGAAAACTCCTTTAAATAACAAATGAAAGGATGGTGATGCTCACTCTTCCACATGATGATGAAAGGGAGTCGGACCCTCGTGAAAGAGCGAAAATGAACTTCCTGTTGGCTGTCTGCACACCACGAGAGCCAGGCCTCATCGCCACGGAAACAAATCAATAGGATCAGAGTAGACGGCAAATAGAAAAACACGAAGGGAGACTTCCTTTCATATTCTCTCTCTCTATATTATTAATTAATCTCAACAATTAGTCTGTTTCAACACATTTTCGTAAAGTTTTTCCCTTCTGAAAACGTCCAGCTGGCTTTGGTTGCTATGATACGGAATAACAGCTGTAGTAAAAATGTCGGCAGGTATTTTTCGGAGCGTTATTTTATTATAATGCAATGAGAAATAACACCAGGTTTCTATGATTCAGCTCCGTGTTGTACTTCTCTGCCGACGGGTCAGAATACCTGGTCCGTCGGATCACAGTGACAACTGAAGACTTTTGAATTCCAGAGTAATAGTCGACACTTTTATCCGTTACGGCAACATTCAGAGCGCGTGTGGCCCCGCAGGGATTCAGAACCAGAAATCCTTTTCACGTCAACACTTCCATTTCAACCCCAGACCTCTCTTTCCCTCACAGAGCCTCCTCTTTCTTCTCCCCTTCAGCCTGTAAGTGCATCAGAGCCCGCAGTGCCAGAGCTGCAGTTTCCATAACACACTGTATCCTTCTCATCAGCACACGGCCCGGAGGAAGGCCGAGTCTCAAAGACGGCGGATGGAGAAGGGGAGGAGGGGCTGAACGCGGCGCTACAGGGAGATTGATCACATGAGGGATTCAAAGCTGAGCTCCACCAACCTTATTTGTGATGCTTAATTGATTTGGCCACAGATCGTCTCTTTGAAAATGGGGAATTTTGAGTGGAAACTAGTTATTCAGCCAACAGGTCTGGATATTGAGACGGAGGGATTGTGCCTGTTCAACTGTTTACTGTAAGCTGACTTGGCCTCCTAAGCTTCGCCATAAGGGGGCTCTTGTCACTTTGTGATAATAGTGGACTATTGTACGAGAATCAAATTGAATCTTTCACCACACCGAGCGATTCAACAAGTTAGTGGTGAGGAGGAGGAGGAGGAGGAGGAGGAGGAGGAGGAGGAGGGAGCCCGGCTCGCTGTTGGCTGAGGCTGCAAGGAAATTCATTTTGGACAGAATGGATGAAGGGTGAAATGGGAAGGGGTCTTTAGAAATGGAGACTCATGAAGACCCCGCCGGGGCTGCACACACACACACACACACACACACACACACATGCAACACACACACACACACACACACACACACACAAACACACACAACACACACACACACACACCTTGCATGGTAGCCAGGGGGTTGCTGCCAATGAGGGCCTGGTTCATCGCTGTGCTTACTCCCATCATTGTGTTCCTGAAATGTGGATGGACCGCAAAGACACACACACACACACACACACACACACACACACACACCAACATTCACACATGTAGAGAAACAGTTGGCAGGTTAAGTGACTCGTCGTGTGTTCGGTGGTGTAAACTGAGACTCGTATTTTCCGTGCAGCAGCGTTCACACTTTTTATCCGAGTCACAACGTTCACACTTTTTATCCGAGTCACAACGTTCACACTTTTTATCCGAGTCACAACGTTCACACTTTTTATCCGAGTCACAACGTTCACACGCGCCTCTTTGTGAGTAAAAATGCAGAATTGCAGTCAAACCGGCGCGGCAGCAGCAGTCTGAGCAGCTGGATGTCATAGATTTCCCTGAAGCACGCAGACGGTTTCATCAGAAACAACTCAAAGACTCCAAAATGTCTTAAAAACCTCTCAAATAAAGATGCTTATAGATATAGATGTTATTAAATCAAAAGACAAACCTATAAAAAGTCTTGTAGCTATATTTGTGCTTTCATACAGAAGAGATAATGAGAGTTTTATCTAGAACTGCAACTAATCATCAATTCATTTTTTTTTTACAAAATGTGAATAAATAACTTCACATTTCAGGCTTTATCTGTTTAAAATCAAATATATTTATTTGCTGTTTTTTTATGATTTAAAAGATGGATATATATAATAGTTGTGGATGTTCTGTTTATTTGTCATCTCGTCAGTGTAATCCTATCGTTTTGGATCTCGCATGAAAACTGACTGGAGATCAGATAACCACCGAGTTTGAATGAAACACTCACCCAGTGTTGAGCCCGTGGGTCCCGAGGCTGGAAGGGGCGGGGCTAGCTGTGCTGGGAGGGGGCGGGGTCACAGAGGAAGAGGTGGAGCCTCCTGCGGCCGAGCTGACGGGAGTCATGGGGCAGGACGCTGAAGAGCTGGCGGCTGTGGGGAAGAGAGGGAGGAGGAGGGGCGTGGATGTCACCGTGGCGATGAGTTACAGCGTTCTAATTTAATATACACTTTGTGACACAGTCCTTCGTCAACAGTCAGGATCTGGAGCTTCTTCAGCGTCTTCTTTGACTCCACTCAACTACGGACCGGAGAGGGAAGTTTGCCACCGGAAAGCATTAGCCTCGGCTCAATGGGCCAATAAATTTCCAGCTGTGTTTGTTACCTGTCAGGCCATCTGTCATATCGCTGAAGCCTGGGATAGCTCACACCGGAGCCAAGGTCTATAAATCACCAGGACAAGTCGTGACTCATGGAGGTAAACAACTCAAGATGGGACCCGAGCTTCCATGTTGTCGTCAACAAAACACCATGTTTTCTATTTCAATCTTCCCTCTCGCTGAAATCATTTCTTTAAAAGTGATGATTCTTCGGCGTTTCATCAAACCAGCCAACGGCTCCGACAATATAGAAATATCAACTTCTTCCAAATAACGTCGGGAGCAGTTTAATCTTCCTGCGAGCGACCTCAGGGTTCCAAAAACACAATCGGGAAGCGCCGCTCTAACCTTTAATAATTCATTGGCGAGACTCTACACGGGCACAAACAGTAATTACAGCTCACCTGTTGTGCTGAGACAGGTGGTGACCTGGGACAGACCCTGACTCGATATCTGGAGAGAGAGAGGGAGAGACGTCAGGAAATACTTCCATCTGTGAAACAAATAGTGAAATTACACTCAGAAAACGAGGTGCGTGGCGGAGCGTACCATGTGCGGGCTGTAGCAGTGGGCTTTGTGGCTCACAGCGGGGGAGGTCTGGCTGGGCAGGGGGGGCGTGGTGCTGCTGCTGGGGTTGATGCGTTTCTCCTTCTGTCTGCGGTTGCAGAACCAGACGCGGATCACCTCCTTCTCCATGTTGAGCTGCTCCGCCATGAGCAGGATCTCCTCCGAGGTAGGCTTCTGGTTCTGAGGAGGAGAACGTCAGAGGGCTGAGAGAACGGGCGGGTCGGCTTCTGTTGGTTCGATCCTTACATCCAACCTCAGGTATCACCAACCAAAAGTCATACAACGCATAAATTCCCTCTGAAACCATCATATGCATACATTTTATTGTAGTATTTCTACGTTGTTATATTGCTGTTTTTACTTGGGTTAAATATTCGTATAAATAATTTGTATATATATAAAATATCCAATATTTCTGGACGTCAGTGTTGGTGAGAAACTTGAAGAAATCCAGTTGAAGGAGATATTTTAACCACAATATAAAATAGATATTAAAGAGGGAATCATGAGCTGTTTAACTTCCTAACCGCTTATAATACTTCATTAAAACTGCTAGAATGTTATTGAATGCTTTTGTATTTATTTGCTAATCATTTCAATAGTGTGTTTGTATGCAAATAACCCTAATGGTGATCTGATTTCCTATCTTGTCGTTAATAAGACCATGGGAGTGTCGTACCATGCAGAAGTTGCGCTCTAAGGCCACTCGCACGTTGGTCTCGATGCTGGTGCGTTTCTTCCTGCGGCGGCCGGACAGACCCTCCATGCCCAGCATGGGGGAGGAGAGGGAGGACGGGCTGGGCAGCATGCTGTCCACCGCCATGTTTTCTGTCAGGGAGGGGGGGAGAGAAAGGGGGAGACAAGGGAATAATTAAAAAAGAGACATTTTTCTTGTACATTTTCCACTAAAATCACAGAGAATACAGAGTTAATAAAGATAACAGTTTATTTTCTAGTAGATGGATTACATTTTCCCCCTCCCCTAACTGTAATATTAGTTACACTATACGCCATCCAATCATCACACATGTAGAAGCTTGGTTCAGAGCGTTAAATCAGACAGAGCGTACCTGCGTCGCCCAGCCACTTCTCCAGCAGCGGTTTCAGCTTGCACATGTTCTTAAAGCTCAGGTTGAGAGCTTCAAATCGGGAGATGGTGGTCTGGCTGAAGTCGTTGCCGTACAGTTTACCCATCGCCACGCCGACGTCTCCCTAAAACAAACAGACAAAGTGAGAACGCGAGCCGTGACTCGGGCGGCGCCGCTCCTTCCTCTCGTCTCCGTTGGTCACCTGGGTGAATCCCAGCTTGATGCGTCGTTGTTTGAAGGTGCGGGCGAACTGCTCCAGCTCCTCCAGGTCGCTGGGCTCCTCCCCCAGGTGACCCCCGTGACCTCCAGGAGTCACGACGGGAGTCAACGAGGAAGCCATGGTGCTGCTGGACGCCGAGGTGGCTCCGCCGCCGCCGCCGCTGCTGCCGATGGCGATGATAGAGGAGCCGCCGCCTCCACCGAGCACATCGCTGCTCTTCTCCCTCTGCCATGAAACACATAAACAAAACAGCTTAATTCACATGGATTTACATATTATTCTATGTGTGGAGGTTGATTTAGTGTCAGGCCAACTCAGCCTAATCGTATGGTATCGTTTATAGCTTTATTATTATTTAATTTATTGTGTTTTGGATTTTATTTATTTGTTTTTATTGTAAATCACTTTGTAATTTGTTTTTTTTAAAGGTGCTATATCAATAAAGTTATTATTATGACTACTATGGAATTCCACAAAGCTGTAAAGGCAATGAAATAAATGTACATACATAAAAAAAACAATAATTTGGACCCTGAGTGCATTGACAAATTCTACAGATCCGACAGGAATCATGCCCGAACGAAAGGAACCTTTTATTCTAAACAGGAGAAAAAATGTAATATTTGGATATAGAGTTGAACCCGCGGCTGCCACTAGGTCAGCTGACGGCAGGAGGACGGGCGGTGGAAGCAGGAATGTGACCCGGCGTGATTCGGGACTATCAACTAATTGAGCAGACACGATGCGTGATATCTGCTGCTGCACGCCTCATCTACATCCGCCGTCTCCGTGCATAACGGAGATGAACAAGCAGGGAACGCCCGCCGTTATGTTTGACATGACTTCATCACGGCTTAATGAAAAATCTATAACGGCTCCTTGGGTGTGTGAGGATGCATTCATGCATGATGTTATAGAGCATAAAGGCTGAGGACACAAGGTGAGCCGTGTGAATACATCATCAAGATTCAGGATCCTCATTGGACTCGGAGACGGCGTCTATGATGGAGAGAACATGCACTGGAATACATTTTCTACGCGGCCGCCTCGGCGCTTTGCAGCCAGATCAGCTGTTTGTTTGGACTGTAAAGAAAACTAAAGGACGACAGCAAATAAGAGTCCCACTTCTCACATCGTTATGATCTGTCGTTTCCAAAAGCCTCTCTCCTCTTCCTCACACTAAACACACTGTTCTCTACCTGTGCTTGGAGTCCGAGGCGAGGTGGAGATGTCAGGAGTCCCCCTGGGTTCTGCTGAGGTAGCTGGATCAGATTTGGTGTCGAGAGCAAACCTTTGAAAGGAAGATCAACCAATCAGATCATCTGTTCATTAATCATCAGGATCTTATGGCTCTGAAACGATGTGTGATTCAAATCAAATAGGCTGTGTTTAGAAGTTGACCTCACCCTGCTGGGGCTGCTGTGCCTGTGCTGGCTGAGACAGGAGGAACTGGGCAGGAGACTGGAGAGGATGACCCGGCATCAGAACCAGCTGCTGGAGCTGCAGCAGCTGCTGGATGTCCTGCAGGGGAGACGCGTTTTTAATCCACAGCACAAGCGGCGAGCACACAGAAAGTTGCTTAACAAGCTGACTCCTGGTTCATACCTGGGCTGTGAGCTGGATTGGCTGCGACAGGGCCAGCTGTGGAGGCGGGACTTGGACGGTTTGTTCCTGTTTTTGCTGCTGCTGCTGCTGCTGGGATTGTGATTGGTTCTGCTGCTGCTGCTGGTTGGCTTGTTGCTGCGCGGCGGCGTGGGCAGCGTGAGCAGCATGGGCGGCGTTGGACTGCTGAACGGCGGCCGCCAGGAGCTGAGCCTGAGCCTGTTGGAGAAGCAGCTGCTGCTGGGCCGGCAGGAGAGCGGCAAGCTGGTGGAAAGAGCAGGAGGAAGAGGAAGAGGAGGAGGAGGAGGAGGAATGGGGCGATGGCAATGAGGCGAGAACGAAACGAGGACAGCGATGGGAAATGAGATGAAGATGTAAAGGTGTAGAAACGGGATGTGAAGGACGAGTCGAGGCATGACGACGACAGGACGGAAAGGAAGGATGAATTAAGGGAAAAGTGGAGACATAAAGAAAGTCAGACAGAAGAGAGAACAAAGAGCCGCGTCAGCAAAGCATTCCAGGAATCGAGGCGTCGGCGGATCTAGTGGATCTAGCGGAACTAGCGGACAGTAAAAGCATGCCAGAGCAAGACAAGCGGGAAAGGCCGTCCACTTCACTTAAAGCATCTTTAGCTCCGGTATGTTTCTGTGGCTTCTTGGCCTTCAGGGCAGTTATGAACTCATACTGAATGTTTGTGCACAACAGTCACAACATCACTCTAAACTTAACATTAAGAATGATTATTGCAGCGGCTTATTTCACTTCTAGTCTAGAAAAGCACCATTGCCAGACGGAGAAAATGAGCTGTTAACATGTCGGCAAGAACACGAAGAAGAGTGAGACACCCGGCCAAAGACAGCAACATTACTTTGTTAGAATAATACATCCTACTGTATACATATACACATATAAAGTATTCACACAGCATTGTTGGCTACAGACTCCTGGGTTTGAACACATCGGCCTTTTAAAAATCATTCTCAACACAGTGTGTGTGTGTGTGTGTGTGTTGTCTCACCCCTGCCAGCTGACTGCCAGCCAGCATCATCTGTGTGTGGTGGTGCTGCTGTTGTTGCTGCTGCTGCTGTTGTTGCTGCTGTTGCTGCTGTTGCTGCTGTTGTTGTTGCTGTTGTTGTTGCTGTTGCTGCTGTTGGGAGGGAGTTGCAGGAGGAGCAGGAGGGGCGTTGCTGTGGATCATCTCAGAGCTCTCCTCTCTCTTCCTCTAAAGTGGATCACAAAGACAAACTGTCTTGTCAGCGATGGCGATCTGACGTTTCAAACATTTCAGGTCTTAAAAAACATAAGAGAGGATGATGCTATGTTTAATATTCATTAACAGAAACCTGACTCTCAGCAGCGTCATAATCATGAGCGCTGCAAAGTGATGAACCAGTGAGGAAACTCTCAACATGAGCCGCTCTCCCGTCCAGAAGGTCGAGTCAATCCACCTCGATTTCATGGAGTCAGAACCCTGCTAAATCTGCTGACCTCTGACCTCCAGCTGTCAGTCATTACCCATCAGTCACCGCTGCACTGCGCTGCGTCTCCACCTGTCTATCACTCACTGTCACCCCGTCTCTCTGCCGTCTCCCTCAGACGGAGCTCTCCGTGGCTCGGGAACGGAGTCTCACCTTGACCACGGTCCCTGAACGCACCACGGACGCATCCATGCCCACACTTACACATACATGTTGAAGCCACACCGACGTATTGTAGGTACGTTTGTGTAAATCATGATTCAAATGAGAGGTTTTCTTTTAAATTCGTAACAAAATAATTAGGATAATTCATTCAGAAGTGTGTTTTTTATAAAATAATGACTCGGCGTTTACACACACGGATACAGATTTGACCAAAACAACAGAAACAGACGTCAGTGTGAGTCACCTTGCTGCCAGCCGGCGTGGGAGAGACGCTGAAGGGGCTTGTTTTCATCGGCTGGACCTGCAGCACAAACAAAAGGAAGCACGTTCACACCGCTGACATCATCGTCGGAGGACCAGACCGCCCCGGGATCTGTGTGTACACAGTCCCTCTCACCCCCATGTGGACTGTGGGGGGGGAAAGGGCTGACACAGCATTTATCCACATGAAACTAATACAACTGTGGAGTTCATTTGGCTTTGCTTTGTTTGGAGAAGAGCTCCGTCAGATAAGACAGATTTAAATACAGAGGCTCACCATCATATAGCAGAATTTATGGAAGCAAAGTGTTTTTATTCATATTGACAGCTAAATAAATAAATATGATTATTATTATTATTAGATAATAAGTAAAAAACCAACCTGGTCATCATCGGGGCTGTTTCTGTCAGAGTCTGAAACACAGAGGTAGAGAGTGTATTACAGTGTGTGTGTGTGTGTGTTCACTGGGTTTTTAAAAATAAAAATAACATTTCAGTGACACCCAGACAGATTACATAATGAAGGTTTTTGTCACGTAATTGAAATATGAGGATGTGTAGATAAAATGTCACTATTATGATTCACATCATGTCATGTGTGTGTGTGTGTGTGTGTACCTGAACTGTCCCCTGGATACTCAGCCCCAGTCTTCTCCTCCTCTGCTGCTTTAGACATCCTGATATCTGCAAGAAACACACACACACACACGTGTACATCAGACAGGTTCATGGACAACACACACACACAGGTACGTGGCTAGGAAAGCAAAGAGGGTTGTTGGTTCCAATTCCTGGCTGACGGGTAAAAACGTGCTCTCCGCCGTCCAGGTGCCCTTGAAACATTTGACACACACACACAAACACACACACACACACACACACACACTAATGCTGACAGTAGAACGACAGATTCTCTCTCTGCTTGTGTTGTAAAATCATTTTTAAAAAACGTTTTCCACTGAGTTCATTCGGTGCGTATTCCTATGAAATGTAATGACGATCACTTTATTGTTGTTGCTTCTCCCCTCTAGGAGGCGCTCCAGAACGCTGCTCTCCAAAGCAACCTTTACATAATCTAGTCTGTGTGCATCCATTCAGTTTTTATTTTACAGAAGCCGTGACTTGAGGTGTTTTATTTAGATCTATATTGTTGGTCAATGATGTTTTTTACTGTATCTATATAGTAAATGTCATATGTGTTTGTTCAGCCGTGCTGTTTCTATTTCTACGTATGTGGAAGTACATCAAGAGAGAGAGAGATATGAAATCCCAGGGTTAAATTCCTTCTATGTGCACACTTTAATGCATGTGTGGTCGATGTGCAGCTGTACATTTAATAATTACATATCCTTCAACCCTGAACCACCACATACAGCAAAACATATACAGCTGGATTACACCTGCATTTCAATGAGAACCTAGACTTTTACCATTTTAGTCAAATTGCCTTATTAACGTGTTAAATGCTCTTGCATGAAACCACACACACACATGCAGAGACATGTTGGGATCCATGTTTTAAACGTGTGTGTGTGTGTGTGTTTGCTCTCCCCGTCCTCACACTCTTCTTCACCATTCAGACACAAACAAACAAACAGCCCCTGCTTTCTGAGTGAGAGCTTAGTCCTGCCTCTGACCGGCTGGATGCTGCTGATCCTCACTATTCTTCCGCAGGTCAAAGGTCAACCCAGATCAACGCCGTCAGGAATCCCTGAGAATGGGGAGCAAAATTCTGGTGCAACTGCAGCAAATAGGTAAGTTTGTAAAAGTTTAGTGGCGTGATAACCTCGTTACTCCCGTATTTGTGATGAAAGCTTTGAGAGCTTTATGAAATATGAAATAAATAAACACCAAAGATGTTCTTCTGAGCTCCATAAAGGTTTGGAAGACACAGTACAGGTGTATAAAATGCATTTCCTGTTTTCATTAAATAAAACCCTGCTAAGCAAAAACTGCAAAAACAAAAGTGATGACCCCCTCCTCTAATTTAGCTCTTTGAATGTAAACTTTATTGACCAGGACGCAGGACTGGGATTTAGGAGCAGGTTTCCGTGGCAGCCGTCATGCTAACGACCCTCCGGTTTGTGGCGACTTCGGGGATCGCAGCAGTAATTGGTCGAGGGAGAGGAACTGCTTACCTGAGCACCAGACATTACTCAGCACCGCCGCCACCGCCATCGCCGCCATCTTGGATGAAACAGCCCCTTCGCCCTCTGCGCTACGCTCTTAACTTCTGTCTGTCTCGAGCTTTTATGACTCATTTTCCCTTTTTCTGCTTGGGACTTTTTTGCAAGAAGCAGCTCATACATGGCGCCGGCGGCAGGAAGAGACATCTCGTTAAAAAACACATAACGGCGAGGAGGGAAGGCTGTGATTCAGTGTGATTCAAGCAGCCCTGATACAGCCACCGCTAACACTCCTCCTCTTCCTCACTCTAATCACACCTACGGCTTCTGTCCTGCTGCTTCACTGCAGCCTTTCAGCACACACACACACACACACACACACACACACACACACACACACACACACACACGCACACACACACCACACACACACGCACACACACACACACACACACACACGCACAGCCCACATTTCGTGTACGATAAAAGGAAATGTGTGACAAGGAAGAAACACTTGAAAACAGAAGAAGAGAGGAGGAAAAGAAATAAAAGCCTGGTGTGTGTGTGTGTGTGTGTGTGTGTGTGTGTGTGTGTGTGTGGTGATCTTATCATCAGGGTCACAGACAAGTTCAAGGTGTGATGAGAGGAGGTGGAAAGGACGGACGGGGATAAAAGGTGGAAGGGAGACAAAGAGAGAGAGATGGAGGAGACATTTAGGATCTGAGAGGAAGAAGCAGCATCTTGTCATGTTTTTGATCCTTTCATTTGTTTGACTTCTACGTCAAAAGTTACCACGATGGAAATATCCGTCAGTCTTAATATCTTCAACAACGACGATGCTTTCATTAAATTAACTTGAATTATTGTCATCAAAGAGGGAAATGCGTTTTTCATCAAGGACTGAGAAAAGCCTCAGGAAGTGGAGGGTTGCAGTACACAACACAACCAGATGGTGGCAGCACCCTCCTGCAAATGCTGAGCCACAAGGTGTGTGTGTGTGTGTGTGTGTGTGTTGTACCATCTTATAAGTCATCTGGTTCCTTTAAGTTAACAAAAGGTCTCTGAGAAATCGTCGTTTCGAGGTGTTTTTGAAAAAGCTGCAGGTACGTTGAGAAATAAAAGACCTTAAAGATGAAAACTGGAATACAATTCTCAAGAAACAAATATCTCAGATTGAAAAGAAGCTTTTTAAATACACGTTTGAAGTTACATTAAGTGAAGCTGCTGCTCCTCGGTTGCAGACACAATTTACTTCTGTGATCTTCAGAAACACGTTGTCTTCTTTATTATTAGATTATTACTCGTCGGCACCAAACGGCATAAAACCTCAACGAGATCCAAGTTTTAAATGTTCTGTTATCAACTTTCCTCCATATTTAATTAACTAAGCAGTATTTTATTTGTAATCAATTAATGTCTGCTGCAAAACTCAGTTAAAACAGTGATTCATTAATATATCTGTCTACCTACCCTATTATTACTACTATTACTACTATACTAAGTACTATTACAAGTACTGATATGAAGAGCTAATACTACAAACGACTACACCTGCTAGTATTGTTACACCATCAGAGAGTACCACCCGCATAAAGAAACCTTTTTATTTAAAAATACAATTTACTAAAATGTTGCATCCATTTCATTCAAACACGAGGTTAAATGTAATGCACTTCACACACACACACACACACACACACACACACACACACTCGTCATTATTCCCGGCTCTTTCATTCTTTCAGCGTCTGACGGGAGGGATCCCATAAAATCATTTTATCACCCCCCCTCCCTCCATCTCTCTCTGCCCATAACGCCTCAACTGCCCCTAACTAACCCCTCTGGCCATGGGGCCTTTCAAGCCCCGCCCCCCACCCATCCAAACCACCTCATATATGCTAACAAATCAAACACACCAGACCCCCGAATGTCACACACGTCCAGGACACACGACGGTTGCTTTTCTCTCATCAGGATTCTTTCCAATGCAGCTACAAAAGTGCGTTCTCCCACAATTCTTTGATTTTGACGTTTATATTTGTTACAGTGACCCCCCCCCCCCCCCAATACTACTACTACTACTACTACTACTACTACTCTACTCATCCTCTCAGAGCTAAGAGCAGAGAGGGAGAGGGAGAGGGTGGATGATGTATCTGTCTTCTGCGGTTGACATGGCCGGCCTGTGTGTGTGTGTGTGTGTGTGTGTGTGTGTGTGTGTGAGAGAGAGGGGGGTGTAGGGTCACTGTCAGGGAATTAGAAAGGGGGGAATGAGTGAGAGAGGGGGGTAACGATGGCTGGAGGGGTCCTAAACTCAGCCCCCCTTCCCTCCTCCTTTTTGCCCACCCACCCCGCCTCGGTCACGCCTGTCAGAGGCCGGTGACAGACGGCGCGTGGGTGTGTGTGAGTGTGTGTGTGTGTGTGTGTGTGTGTGTGTGTGGGGGGGGGGTCTGGCGCTGTTTGGAGTGTGGATGTCAGAGGTCAGGCACATGGTCCCAGCCACCTCGCGCCTTGCAGTGACACACACACACACACACACACACACACACACACACACACACACACACAGGCTTTCCCACCTGTCCCCTGTCACACTCACCACGGAACAAACACACACGCGTGGCGTCACCGAGCAAATGTTCAACCGCTGTGATGAGAAGATTTAAAATCAGCTGTCAAACTAAAGGAAAAGCTGTTAAAGCTATTTATCGTCTCACATAAAATCACAGCCCAAACATGGAAACGATCACAAGCTTTATTTTTTAATACACTGCATTATGTTTAAGGCTGCCAGTAACGATGACTTTATCATCAATTATTTTCTCAATTAATACTTTGGTTTATAAAAATGTAATTTACAATTTCTTCAATTATATATTTATACACAATGTGCTGTTTTTGTTGTCCAAAATATATGGCATATAAACATGAAAACTGGCTGAATCAATGATTAAAAACATTGCAGTTGATTTTGTTAGATATGACGCAGTAAAGAGGAATAATTTAAGAATTATAAACCAAGCCACATGTTCAACAGTGATTGGTTCTGATTTGAATTAAACTTTAAGTCACACAAACGAAGGAGTTTAGTTTGTTCAAAGTTGAGATTTTGTTCTTCTGTGACTCCAACTTTAAAGTCATGTATTAGTTTTGCAGATGTTTTTTTTATCCAAACAACTTTGAACCGAACTGAACCCGAGAATCAGGAAACTGTTATCTAAAGTTTCACATTTGCATCTCTTTTCTTTTAAAAAAAATCTTCTTCTGGTTGGAATTCAACACATCTGAGAAAAAGGACAATGTGTCTGATTTTAATGACCATCACAGCGGCTGAAAACAGAGAGCAGAGCTGTTTGGCTGCGTTTAATGAGAAAGTATTGTGCTTTAGATGAGCGGAGACGATGCTGCGTATAGGAGGCAGCATTCAGGGACTACGTCCTCCATCCTGCATCCCTGGACAGAGAATTACACACTACTGCGCAGCTTAGATTTCATATCCTTCTGTTACCATTAACAGGGTTGGATATTTGGGAATCTGAAGCATATTTAACCTCAAAATATATATGTTTTATACGACAAAAGAGAAGATGATCATGCGAATGTTTCCTTTTTCCCATATGACACTAAACAGGATGCGACGTGGGAACATAATCACACATAAAACGTGTTGAAATGCACATTTTTGTTCCATATTGTGAAAGGTATTACTGGTTTTGCTTCTGAAGAGCTCCGCCCCCCTACACTAAAAAACGATGGTCTCCACGTTCGGCCCTGCAGAAACACAGCACGTAGTATAAACGTGTGTAAAAACACTACAAACTGCTGCAAACAGGTACAGGAAGCTAGTTAGCCCTAGCGTCCACTGGGCTAAAATCCTCCTTCACATTAGCATCCTTCCTCCTTCACCTCCTCCTCTTTGTCCGACACTTCCTGATTTATTCTCATCTCTCTCTCGTTTCCCCTCTTCCTCGGCTATAATATGAACATCTACCCCCCCGCTCCATCTCTACCTGTTCCTCTTCCCTTAATTCCTCCATTAGCAGCCCTCTAACATCCAGTCTCTCTCTCACATCCTCTCCTTCATACGTTGTGGTTTGAAACGGCTGCGGAGCGTCTCTGGAAACACACGAACACGTCGGTTGGACATAATTCTCATTAGGTGGACCAGAGACAGTGAGCTGCTGTCCTCTGGCAAACGTAAGGTCAGCAGACTGGTAACTAGCTCGCCGTGACACTTGTAGTGGCGAGAACCTGCAGCAGGAAATAATGAGGCCTTGAATGCAAAAAAAGAGAACGGAAAGGAGAAATGAGGGCTTATTTTGTTGCACTGATGGAAACAAATGTGACTCATTTTAAGTTAAAGCTACAGCCGAAATGAAAAGGATATTTAAAGAAGAATAATGAGACAGATCCTGTCAGCATTTATTCTTATTATGAGTCATATCTGAGACTTTGAGAGTCTGCTTCCAAATATCACCCACTTCCTGTCTTTTCCCACTTCCTGCCATCAACGTCCCTCCATAACGCATGATTTCTGAGTAATATTTGTACGACTAAAAGTCCAATTTGTCTCCCTCTCTCCCCACTGTCCTCCCCCTTCATGTCTTCCTCCCCCCTTCTCCCTCAGTAGTGGTCAGCCGCAGCGGTCATGGCACCACTGGACAGCGCTCTGCTAGCACAGGACACACAGACTGGTTGCCAGGCAACAGCAATGAAAGATCACTGTGTGTGTGCGTGTCCCACATGTGCACATAAGTGTGTGTGTGTCTGCTCCTCACATGTTTGTGTGTGTGTGTGTGTGTGTGTGTACCTGTGAGAGTGTTAATCATTAAGAATAAACATGTTTCCCTGCAGCCGCAGCAAACTAAGTGCTGCATGCTAACGTCTCCACTCATATTTACACTTTGACTAATAATATTATTGTTTTATTTAAATTCACATCGTCGTTGTCTGATAAGTGAAATTTATTTTAAAATCAGCACACGTTACCTTTTTAAAACTAAAGGATGTTTTTCATGGTTCCAGTTTTATGTCAATACATACAAATAAAAACACTTTCCCTTTTTTAAAAGCGCTAATATCTCCAGGATCTGTATGAGCAGAACACAAAACAATTATTCCAGGACGCCCACGCGGGCTTGGGAACGCTCATGTGTAAGGTAAGGCTCTTCTAAGGAGTTGCTACTCTCATATGTGACCTCTTGTCATGCATCTGTATACGGCGGCGGCGGCGGCGCTGCCTCTCCAGAGTGAATGAGTAACGTGTGCAGACTGTTTCTATGACTTTATGCACAACTGTGTTTTGTGCACACATGTAGCGTGTGTGTGTGTGCGTCAGAGACGGAGAGTGATTACTTGAGCATGCACGTGTGTGTTCACGGGCACACGAGAGCGTGCACGAGAGCGTGCACGAGGGCGAGCGCTTTCCGAATATGTCTCTAGAGTGTTTATTATATCCGATACAGTACCTCTTTCTCGCACCACATATTTCTGTGCCGATCGATTCTTCTGACTCCCGACAAGACAATAATCGCACCTCCCTCCCTCTCGCCTTCCCTCCACCATTATTACTGCCCTCCCCAAGGAGCGACGCAGGGATGGAGGGATGGAGACGGAGGAATAAAAGGAAGGGAGGACAACGGGAAGGAGGAAATGGCCACTGTGTGTTACTTCCTTTTTCGGATGGAAGGGAGAGAAAATGGGAGGGCGAGGGAGGAAGAGGGGGGTGATGAGGAAACACACGAGCGAGAAGGATGAAGACGAGCTGCTGAAGATTTTTGGGGGCATAATGGTGGACAGCGATGGTTTCAAAGAGGAGGAAGCGAGGGGAGCAAAGAGACAGAAAATGATGGAGGCTGGGGGATGAGGGGACGGAGGGAGGACGGCGATGGGACAGTGGGGAAGACATGAGAGGACGGAGAAAAAAAAAACAAATGAGGAGGGAAGATGAAAAAAAACCACACAAACAAATGACAAACAGGCAACAAAAAAATGTAGGAATCTGGGGATAAAGGCTGAAGGTGGGAAAAAAATAACGAGGTGTGCTGAAAGAGAGAATTAGAGGGAGAAAAATCCCCCCCCAACACACACACACACACACACACACACACACAAATAAAGAAAAGCAAGAAGCAGGAGGGAGTGGACCGATGAGTAGAGGGATGCTGGGACAGTTAGAGGAACAGAGCAAAGATAGAAACACTCATTTAGAACACAACGGCAATGAGGAAATAAAAAACTGCAAAAACAAAAAGCAACGTGAAAAGAAGAAGAAATGGACGCCGACTGACTGCGGTGTGACAGGCGTCCTTGCAGGAAATAGCAGGAAGGAGAAAGATAGTGACAATTGGACTAACAAAGACACAGAGCCTCATCCTTGATGGTGTGTGTGAGTGATTGGATGAGGATGGGAGTGTGTGTGTGTGTGTGTGTGTGTGTGTGCAACAGAGTCGATGACAAAATGAACAGACATGGTGGACAGAAAGATGACCAAAGATGAGATGAGCGCGGCTCAAAAGAGGAGAAGAAAGGGAAAAAAAGGTCGGAGCCCTGGAACCCCAGTTTCATGTCCGAGCTGACGCTAATGCATCATCACTGTCGCTGCACAACACGAGAAAAGGACTCCGAAGAGTAATTCCACCTTAAATCTACTCGCAAAATCTAACAAAAGAGACACAATTTTAAATTCTTCCCTCAAGATAAAAAATGTTTGCACAATATTTTACCCTCAAATCATTTTTATTTCGTTAATTTTGCAATAAAACGGAAGAAAAATCTGCTTAAAATAATAATATAATAATAAAATTAAACACAGAGGCTGGTTTTCAGTCTTGGAGTTCGGCTCCTTTCGTATTAATTCTGAGTCCAAATCTGGAACGGCACATTTATTCACTTGGTGCTGAAAGGATCTCATAAGTCCAGAGATGGCAGGATTTTCTCCTCCCATGGAAGATCATATTAGGCTTCAATTTGGAGTTATGAGGTTGTCATGTGACCGCAGGGATATTTATGTTCAGACTGGTTGGTTTTGAGGTGAAGATCCCAGTAGTGTGTGTGTTTGTGTGTGTGTCTAAAATCAAGGCTTTTCCTTCTGTTTTCGCCTCTACTTCTGATTCAGGATCTTTCTAGACGTGGAAAAGGAAATTTCACTGAATGAATGAATGAGTGAGTGAGTGAATGAGGCGTGTTGAAGCCAGCACGCCGTCCTCCCTGCAGCCGGTGATCTATGGTGCGTGCTGCGAGCCGTTAGACGGTTAGGTTTACAGGTTTATCGATTGGACCCGACTTAAATTGGCTCCCAATTAAACAGAGCGCTTATTTGACCTCTTTAACCCTTCCTGTCCTCTCCTTTCCTGTCCCGTTAAATACCCCCCCTCACCTCCATCTCCTCCTGATTCTCCCCCACCTCCCTCGCAGCGAGCTCCTCTCCATCGACACATCCATCTCTCGCTCAGCGTAATACCTCCACTCCCTTCCCCCCCCTCCGTCTGCGGCCGTCACCCCATCCCCATTTTCTGTTGCCAGCACCTTCTCCCCTGGATTTAAACCCCGTCTCTCTCCATCGCCGCCGCACGCCGCGGACTTCCCCCTCGCCGTCCATTTCCCACCTTCCCACAGATCTGATCTTTGCTCCTCCGCTCTCTCACACACTTTTCTCTCAGTCAATCCATCAATCTCTCCTTAAATAACAGCGATGAATTATTAAGTGTATTTATTCAAACACCATTAATTATAAAATAAAGGCAGCGTGCCGGTCCTGTTGGCTCCGGCTGAGGCCGATGTCAACAGGATGGGGAGAGGAAAAAGAAGAAGAGGTTGGAGGTAGAGGAAAGGTGGAGGGTGAGGTGGTTAGGTTTGGAAATGGGGGGAGGGAGAAAGAAAAGGGGGGAGGTGAAGGAGGGGGGTAGGAAATTGGTGTGGCTAGCGGAACAGCTCCCCTCCCTCCCCACCACCCCGTCCCTCGCTCCCTCCTCACCCTCCCTCCCTTCCCCCCTTCCCTTCCCCGCTCTGCTTTGTATTCTGCGGAGATGACAGGGGGAAAGCTTTATTGCTCTGAGTTTGTATCGATCGGGGCCCCGCTGAGGGGGTAGCCAGACCCACGCACACTGGAGGCCCTTTCACAGAGGCCGCTGACTCCTGCATGCAGCCCCCCACCTCACACCACTCCCTCTACCCGCTCCTTCTTTTCCCTTTCACTTTTAAAATTGCGAGCTCCCTTTTCTTGTTTCGAGAGGTCAAGAGACGAAGCGGCGGCTGCTTTTTTAAATTTTTTTATATATATTTACCTGCGTGCAAAACGCAGACGCACCCGAAACACAGAAAGCCTCGCTACGGCAACGAGGCCGAGTGCAAATGAGAGCGGATGAAAACACGGAATACTTTCCCCACACAAACAAGCAGAGGTGAAACGTGTGCACATGAACACGCTCGCATATAAACACACACATGCATCAGAGCAGCAGGCTGCAGGGCTGAGCTGCTGTCCGGACCAGTTGCATCAGAAATCCCTAATCTGGGAGCGTGACCGCCCTCAGTTCCAGCAGGCAGGGATCAGGACGCTCCCGGCTGGTTCAGAATTTAAGGATAAGATGGGACGGGGATGCAGGTTCCCAAATCACCCCGAGGGACGGAGGGATGGGATGGAGTCTGGGATGAGAAGGAAGGAGGGGGGCAACCAACTTCCCATCATTCCTCGGGGCAGAGGGCCAGACGAGGAACATGAGCAGCGAGGAATTACATTTGTACAAAGCGACGCAAAAACCACGGTGTGATGGGAGCAGATGAAGGTAACACCTGTGAGTATGAGGACCTTGGATCACCTGACACGAGTGCCGGCGGGGATGCAGGTGCACCAGGGTTTTTATTTTTTGAGACCGACATTGAAAAAGAATTGAGAGCCGATGAAAGAACGTCGGCTCAGTATCAGTAAAACGGGTTTTTCATAATCTGCTTTTTGGTAGGAAGTTACATTTTTGTTAACATGAAGGGAAAAATCGTATTGAATTATGAAATATAAATCAACAAATCGTTCTGAGCAACATTTTAAAAAACAAAACAATGTCTTCCATTATTATAAATAACAAATACTATAGAAACTCTTTCCAAAAATCAACGGCCTCTTCTGATTGGTGGAGAACGATCAACGACATCTAACCTAAAAAACTACAAAATGACTACAAAACAAGTCAAGCGTTTTCCAGCGACACTTCCCCAGACCATGTGGGGGTTCAAGCCTTCCAACTTTACGCCTAAATGTGAAACCTCCTGGCCGCCACCAACGCCACCGCCTCAACTGCCGCCGCCACCGCCCTCCACTTAACAAACTCCATTTTGCTGAGGTGGGCTGAACGAATCGGCGAGCCAGCCACGGAGAGAGAAAGAGATGGATAGAGATGAAGAGAGAGAGAGAGAGAGAGAGAGAGAGAGAGATGGACGAATCGACGACTGGAGGGAAGAATGGGTGCTCAAGGCCACCCTGTTCTGACCCCCCCTCCCCTCCTCACCCCCCACCCCCCCTCCTTCAACTCTTTGCTCCAGAGTGGCTGTTATCTCTCTATTTTTACACTCCTTCCATCAACAGACCGCCCCAGACCCACTTATGTTCACTCACCAAATGACACATGGACGGACTCACACACACACACACACACACACACACACACACACACAGCAAATACACAATTACAGATGTAGACAATGAGTGTGGTGCTGCTGTGAGTCCTCCAGCGTGTGTGTGTGTGTGTGTGTGTGTGCACTTTTCCAGACAAATCGCATGCTGTTTGACCAGAGGTTTGATCACGAGTGGTTTTCTTTCTGCATTAGGCTGGTTTAGAGACGCTCCTCTGAAATGCTGGGCTTCACTTTGTTTTATTTTTCAAAGGAGGATTTGGATGTGAGGCGGTTTTAAATTCCAGCATTAGTGGGTTCTTCGGCAAAAAACACACAAATGATGAAAAGCTGGAAGGTATATCAAGGTTGTTTCATTAAGGTTATTTTTACGTAAAGCTTTTTTTTTTTTTTTTTTTTATTCCACTACTTTACAAGCAGAAAAGACGGTGTTAAATTCCTCCAGCTGCTTTGATGATTCTTATAGCTGCAGAAAATACAGATCAAAATAAAAAATACACTGAAAATAATCACATCAGGTTGAGGTAAATCCATTTCAAACACACACACACAAACACACGCACACACACACATAATTACAGGCTTCCAGAGCAGAGATAATTGTAACAGCCATAGAGAGAATAGGTGTGTGTGTGTGTCATTGTAAGGATCAGATCCATAGGGGGGAGACTATACAATAACGACCAATTTAATGGAAAAGTCTATCTTTTCGTGGGCGGAGAGTGTGTGTGTGTGTGTGTTTTATGTGCATTTAGGCTGTAACACACAACGGGGATGCCAGCGTGATGCCATTATACGTTCCACTATAATATTATGCCTGACGCTATGTGTCTTTTATTATTTGGACAATAATCGTGTCTTATATTCTGTGTGTGCGTCCGTCTTTACTCGCCATAGATGAAACGCACGCTGACACACGCCGGACCACCACAGTATGATGTCCAAGTAAGACCACTCTCTCCTTAACAAACACACACACACACACACACACACACATCACACGCTGCCTGGCTGACTGACCTACCGCCATTTCACACCACTGACCAGTACAAATTGGATAAGGGTCCATTCTCTCTGCACCAGCACACTTCCACACACAGACACAAAGTGCACACACACACACACACACACACACACACACACACAAACAAGCTCAAAATGGCTGAAATGCTGCGGTTAAGAGTCGTTCTCCCGATGGCGAGTAAAGTTGCAGAGCGGCGAGGGGAGGAGAGGTGAGATAAGAAGGTGAGCGTTCGCCGCTTCCTCTATTTTATGTTAAACTTTGAAACAGAAAATCAGAAGCAGCTTCGATGCAAAGTTAAAAAAAAAAACGCCATCTTCCGTGTGGATGGACTCGCCGCCGTCCCTCCGGCCGATAATGTGCCGTTATTGTTGTTGTATAAGGAGCTTGTTTCTATAAGTCGTGGCCTTGGTTGTGTTCTGTTCTTTTCTTTCTGCCTCCACGTTGTTTCTTGGCCTCAGATTTTCTTGAAGGCTGAGCGTGTCACAAATTGCCCGCCTGTCTCCCCTCTCCCTTTTGTTCGACCCTGCATGTGTGTGTGTGTGTGTGTTCATTAACAGTGTGACCTTCCACACGTCCAACGCCCCGATTTCTACAGAAAACAAACCTTCTCTGTTTGAATGTCTTCCCTCTTCTACTCATTTACTGGGTGACGTTATTAATGATCATCCCTTCTGTTGTCGGGGGTTAACTGTCTCACCAAACACTTGATAGAATCATACAATAATACAGTTAATTAATATGTCATGCACAGCAGGGGTTTGTTTGGTTGTAACTAAAGGCCCGATTCTGATTATTACAACATTTCCAAGGAGCACTGTCCCATATAAATGACAAAACTTGACAAAAAAGGATATAAAACAAACAACTGGGCTATAAATATTTCATATAGATCATATTTCCTCACCACGAGTGCAGGATCGTCTCCAAAAACACCTTGGTCTCTACCTGACGGTGTGTTGTGATTATTGAATTAGAATTATTTTATATTAAAGTGAACTGTTGTCTCTTATTGAACGTGATGAAACTCTGCCCTTGAAGCGCTGCTGCTGGTGAGCCATCGCTCCTCCGACCTGAACCCTCTCAGCACGGACCTTTTCTAGTCCGGATTCAGCTGCACCTCTTTCTACGAGGGGTCAAAGGGGGTCTAGGTGACCTGTCGGGGTCCTGGTCTCCCTCTCTCCTGTTTGTTTGTTGCTTAATATCCTCCTGGATCCATCTTGTTTATTCATCTAGATGTTTCTCAGCCCCTTCCTCACCCTTCCTCTATGTTTTCCTTTAAGTGGAGGGTGATTGTAAAGATGAGGCAGATGTGTGATATGAAGGCTACACAAATGAGGTTGACTCACCGTTGTCACCTCTATGATGAAATGGGATGAAACACTGCTGATTGTAAGGAAGGGTTTCAATGCAGCGGCTTGGGTCGCAGTGCAGTGCAGTGGATCCGGCGCTCCCCTTTGGTTCCCCACCCCACTCAGCTTCATATAGAGCTATGTAATTACAGTGTGGCCTTGCCAAACCCCCCTATAGCGTCTAATTGTGTGGCTGGCGGGACCGCGTGCTGCGAGGGAGCGGCTGCATTGTGTACGTTTCAGATGTTTGCCTTCATGTGCAGGTCTGCTGTAACAACGGCCATCAGAGCAGCGGAGCGGAGGAACCAACATTCATGTGTGTCGGCCGACAATCTGACTGTGAATGTGATGTGGGTTTGTGTGTGTGTGTGTGTGTGTGTGTGTGTGTGTGGGGAAACATTCTACGGTTTAAAAATACAGTTTAATTGAGAGGTGAATCTTGAAAATGTATTAAAATAAAATAAATTGAATTTAGGTGCTGTGAGTTAAATTAATTCACACACATTTTTTAACCAAAATAACTGATAATCATAACATTCATGTTTTTATTGCAGAGCTGCACTAACCTTTTAAAAAATAACAAATTCACAACCCGTCTCATCTATAATCATTTTTAATTAAATGAATATTCCTCACCATTTTACTGCTGTTTCCTTGTCACCTCATCATCAAGCAAACCATCTGAAGAGATATATGTTTGATGAATCACATATTTGTTTTATGTATGTGGTATTGAAAACAAATATACGTGTTAAATACTTAATAAATACAAATAAATGCATTCACGTAGAGTTGAGAGGCCTTTTCGTTTCCTATTAGTCAAATAAACCTAAGTTTGCCAAGCAGCATTTTCCCAAACTGGTTTTGTGACTTCATTTAATCTGTTGCTATAAAAACGATTACAAGTACCTATTTTAATGTAAAACATCTGTGAGACGGAGCTACTCACTTAATAACAATGGACCCACAATTATTTCCAACTAATAAAGGTTTTTTCTAATGGAGAAAAAATGCTGGAAATCTGAAGTAAATTAGTAAATTAACGCCTGTCCTTCTTTCTACCTTCTTCCTTCACAAACTTGATAACAAACATGTTTCCATCTCATTTTCCTTTCCTTTTATATTCAAATGAGAAGTTTGAAAGGAATGAAAGACGCACCGCTTCAGACATCCTCAAACCAAAGCTCCATATATGGTCATAATGTCAGACCAGGATCTCTGTGGCGACTCCCACCTGACGTGTGTTGGTCTGACTTAGTGTATATTTGTAAATCTGAATATTTGTACACCGGCGTGTGTTTGTACTCACAGTGGAGCCACGTGGCCTCGGTGTGTTTACATTTGTTGACGGGGGCACGCGAGGCGATATCTCACGGTAATCGATGAACAAGGGAACGAGGGGGGGGAGGGAGGGAGGAGGGGGGAGGAAAAAATCGGTAAGGAAAGCAGGTTATCTCATGTCATTAACGGAGGGATTCCCGTGTGGAGGGAGGGAGGGAGGGCCGGGCGGGTTGCGTAGGGGAAAGACCTGGATTCATTGAGAAAAACGGAGGGTGTTTGGCATGAAGAGAAAGCAGACAATTATCTATATTGATTAAAGCCAGCCAGCCAGCACAGGGAAGACAGAAAACTATGGCTGGATCAATAGAGAGGGAGGGAGGGAGAGAGAGAGAGAGGGATGTAGGGCAGAGGAAAGAGGGATAGTTGCAGACAGACGAGACGGTGAGGGCTTGAAGAGAGACGAGGCCGAGACGAGGCCAAGACGAGGATGAGACGAGGCCGAGACGAGGCCGAGACGAGGATGAGACGAGGCCGAGACGAGGCCAAGACGAGGATGAGACGAGGATGAGACGAGGCCGAGACGAGGCCGAGACGAGGATGAGACGAGGCCGAGACGAGGCCAAGACGAGGATGAGACGAGGCCAAGACGAGGCCAAGACGAGGATGAGACGAGGCCGAGACGAGGCCGAGACGAGGCCGAGACGAGGATGAGACGAGGCCGAGACGAGGCCAAGACGAGGATGAGACAAGGACGAGACAAGGATGAGACGAAGCTGAGATGAGGCCGAGATGAGGCCGAGGACGAGACAAGACGAGGACAAGATGAGGACAAGATGAGGCCGAGGCGTGGATGAGCACAAGACAAGGCCAAGACGAGGCAGAGGCGAGGACGAGGCAAAGACAAGGACGAGACGAGGATGAGACAAGGATGAGACAAGGATGAGACAAGGATGAGACGAGGCCAAGACGAGGATGAGACGAGGCCAAGACGAGGCGAGGCCAAGACGAGGATGAGACGAGGATGAGACAAGGATGAGCGAGGCCGAGGCGTGGACGAGGCCAAGGCGTGGACGAGCACGAGACGAGGCCAAGACGAGGTGAGGCCAAAACAAGGACGAGACGAGGCCGAGACGAGGCCAAGACGAGGCCAAGACGAGGCCAAGACGAGGCCAAGACGAGGATGAGACGAGGCCGAGACGAGGCCGAGACGAGGATGAGACGAGGCCGAGACGAGGCCAAGACGAGGATGAGACAAGGACGAGACAAGGATGAGACGAAGCTGAGATGAGGCCGAGATGAGGCCGAGGACGAGACAAGACGAGGACAAGATGAGGACAAGATGAGGCCGAGGCGTGGATGAGCACAAGACAAGGCCAAGACGAGGCAGAGGCGAGGACGAGGCAAAGACAAGGACGAGACGAGGATGAGACAAGGATGAGACAAGGATGAGACGAGGCCAAGACGAGGATGAGACGAGGCCAAGACGAGGCGAGGCCAAGACGAGGATGAGACGAGGATGAGACAAGGATGAGCGAGGCCGAGGCGTGGACGAGGCCAAGGCGTGGACGAGCACGAGACGAGGCCAAGACGAGGTGAGGCCAAAACAAGGACGAGACGAGGCCGAGACGAGGATGAGACGAGGCTGAGACGAGGCCGAGGCCAAGACAAGGACAAGATGAGGAGGAGGACGAGACGAGGCTGAGGCGTGGATGAGGCCGAGGCGTGGACGAGGCCAAGGCGTGGACGAGCATGAGACGAGGCCAAGACGAGGCCGAGGCCAAGACGAGGTGAGGCCAAAACAAGGACGAGACGAGGCCGAGACGAGGATGAGACGAGGCTGAGACAAGGATGAGACAAGGCTGAGATGAGGCCGAGGCCAAGACAAGGACGAGATGAGGATGAGACGAGGCTGAGACGAGGATGAGACAAGGCTGAGATGAGGCCGAGGCCAAGACAAGGACGAGATGAGGATGAGACGAGGCTGAGACGAGGATGAGACGAGGCAGAGGACAAGACAGGGGCCGAGACGAGGTCGAGACCCGGGGAGAGTGTTACATGCCACTAAGAGGAGAAAATGATTAAAAGTGAGAGGTGGTGAGGAAGATGAGATGACTGGGCTAGAAAATCTTGCGGCGAAGGGCTGAGGTCAAAGAATTTAACCGATGATAGTAAAAGTGTTAATGAAAATGACGGGTGGGTTTTTGATGACTCGGCATGTAATGTACAAGGGAAGGAGAGTGTGAGGAGATCGCTAAGTGGAGAGGTCCACTCTGAGCGAGGCGGCGGGTTAAAGCGTCGGGGTTGATAGGAAGCGTGATCGTTAGCCGGTACACCCGGACCCTCACAGCCCTACAAACCAATCAGAGATACTGGAAAACTATTCCACAAACTGTGTATAAGAAGTAGACAAGGACCCATCAGATCTGAGGTGGACCAGAACTGAGTCCCCTTTATGTTGGTCCACTTGAGGAGGACTGAGTTTGCTTTAATTAAACTGTATGTGAAAAGTGTTTTGGGTCAGATCCTAATAATACAAGCTATTTTTTGTTTGATTCTTTATAAACATGATTTATAAACATGTCAAGTCTTAGTTTTTTAGATCGACGCCGTAGACAAAGTCCATCTTTGTGAAAAAAGACGGATATAAGTTATAAAATAATTGATCCACAACATTATTAACAAACCATGAATTCTGACTTTCCTTCCTTCTTTTTCTCAGTTGGTGTCACCGATTGTTACCATGGAAACATGGCTCTTAGTTAGCATGGGTTTAGGGAGACTAACTTTTAAGATTTCAAACAAGTCTCTTGATATTTCTGTGAAACCATCTCTCCTGGATCAGACGGATCAAAGACCTGCCTAACATTAAACAGCAGTGGAAATCTATTTTTTGTGACACCAGAAGTCTCATTCAGTCCAATTGAGTTTTTTTTTTTTTACATTCAGGTTGCCAACTTGACTTTATACCCGACAACAATGGAAGAACCAGTTCACTGTTTATTCTCTTTGATCTCCCTCTTCATCTCTTTCCATAACTCCCTTTATTCTCTAATTATCTCTCCTGGTAATTTTCTCCTCTACAATCTCCTTCCTCCCGCTTTCATTCACAACTCCTCTATTTCGATTTGTCTCTCTCTCTCTCGCCGGTCTTCACTCCTCTCCCCCTCCACTCCCTCTATCTCCCCCTCCACAGGGTCAGCCTGATGGTCACTGAGGTGCTGTAGTGAGCAGTATGGAGGATTGTAGGTCTGGGGCGAAATGGCCCTTAAATGGCTCTCAAACTCACACTGGCTTTATTGATGCTCTGGCCCGACGCCAGCTCGCCTCATCGCTGTGTGTGTGTGTGTGTGTGTGTCAGGAGGATAGTGGTGCTGATTGCTATGTTGATTATACAGAACAGTCCTACACCTCTGAAAGCTTCTGAACACAGATGGTGTGGAGAGACGAGACCGAGTCAGGTGGAAAACACAGCGCTGGTTGGACCTTAAATGCACTGGCCTGGTGATTTTAAATATATACACTCTATATGTTAAAATGAAAAACAAGAACTATTTTTATCACCAAATCCACTTAATCCCTCACTGAACTAACAAACAGAATACACCAAAATGATCCATTTGGATTTAACTAACTGTTAAAACGAATCACTACGGTGGGTTTAAGGTTTAAAGGATTTAAAGTGTTGTCTTTCAAGTGTTTTATTTAACGTTAAAGTGTTATAAGAGTGTTATAAGAGTGTTTTAAGTGTTAAAGCCTTTACACGCCGTGTCATTTTAATCAGTTATGATGTAATAACGTGAAGCCCTTACATCCTCCGATGGTTACAGTCCTCTAAAAACATGAGTGGAGGTGATAACTGCATGTTGGTGGAAAAAACTTGATTCGCTGGCCAGAAAAAACACTGTAGGCACACACACACACACACACACACACACACACACACACACACACACGGGCTACATATGAGTGGCCTCAGTCAGTCATATGTAGTTAGGAGTCTCATCCACATTCTGGCTAAATGTCTGGCTTCTTTTTCTTCAGCCAACGCTGGCATGTCACTGTGGACACACACACACACACACACAACACACACACACACACAATATCTGGTCCTCTCTTGCTCTCAAACACAGAGATGAGGAGTGTAGGAATCTTTTTCTCGATTTAAATAAAAAAATATAATAAAGAGTGTCACTTTTTTAATACCTGTCCCATAAAAACAATATGCAGATGTTATTCCCACATCACATTTCCATTGCACAAAGATGCAATATTTTGATATATCTCCGTGAGGAAGCCTCGGTAACTAGCCTTGCTTTGATATTGCTCCTGACGTGCGATTGATGAATGACTGAATTCAATAAAACACAATCTACTCTGGCAGACTTGATGAAATTTGGAATGCAAGCGTATGTTAAAGTGTGTTTTCTGCATGGGATGGGGGAGGCTGCAGCGGTGCCTTGGCTATAAGGTGCAGTGGGTGTGTATGTGTGTGTGATTGGGGGGGTGTGGGGGGGTCGGGGATCACGCTTTATGAAAAATAAATTTCAAAAAGCCAGTATTACCTCTGCTCAGGCCCGAGCTCCAGCCTTTGCATTTCAATGTGAGGTGCAGCCTCCATTATTTATGACGCTTTACACCTCAAAACCACGGCCTGCCTCTCTCTACCTCACTCCACCAGACTCTCTCTCCCCTCATCCCCATAGTAACCACCAGCACTGGGTCTCCAGAAACGCTGTTTGCGAGGGGAAAGAGAGGCGGCGGCCCGCGGGATGGTTCGGTACCAGCAGCCGTGTGATCGGCGACGACACGCAGGAAGTTCACAACCAACTTCCTATTTAACTTCATACAGAAACACCTCTGGAGACGTTCACTGTTGCAGACCACAGCTACGGACAAGTAGTATGGACAAGTATACATATCGGCCTCTATTCCTCAAAATTTGCCTTTTTCCTGTATGTTGTTGTCATCGGCAACATCCCCTTAACAAGAGGAGGTGACAAGGATTATGGGAAATGTAGTGTTTGTTTCCGACATGCAGGGTCGCCCGTGAAGTTGGAATCGTCTTTTCTAGCGCCAAACAAATGTGATGCATTCATTATTGCACCTGATGAAAAGTTATTAGTGATGCATTTAAACAGGAAGAAACAGAAAACAGAATATTCCACCTTCATGGGCACCAGCTGCATAAACGGATCATAATCATTTACACAATAAGCAGCACTGTATATTTGTATATCTGTCGTATTTTGTCGTGGCTCTAGGAATAGTCTTGTTCAAAGGAATACATATTTTCACAAGAGAAGAGAAAGCTAGTAACACATGAAAATATCTACTTGGACAATAAACTAGGGAACACCACCTTCTGTGCCAGAAAATAGCAGCGCTTTGGACTCTTTTCAGACGGCGAATTCTATTAAGAAAAAACAAAAATATCAAGAGACTTATTCATGACGAAAGTCAACTTCTGAAGTCTCCAACTGAAACTAGATCTGATATCATCTTTTCAACATGATTGTATTTAAAGGCCCCAGGATGTCACAGAGAAGGAGTCCAGCGTCGCACTCTGATGACACTGTCCGACTGACGGACAGTTCTGGAGAAACGTATTAAAATCCATCATTGTTGACAGTTGAGATACGGATGCTGATGTTAGCTAACTTAGCCACAAGCTGCTAGCCTAAAATTTAAGAAAAAATCTTAAAATTTGGGAATCCCAAAATGTTTCTGCCTTTCTGACGTGTCCACTCTGACTTTGGGTCGTACCAACGCTGGACTCACCACCTCCATAGCTGGTTCTCCACAGAAAATCTATGTTTGTCCTAATACCTCGATATCAATAATGTTGCCCTGACCACTGGTGGTTTTAACAAAAATATTTATCAAGTACATTTTTGAGAATCATCAGAAATGTGAATATAATGACAAAATGGGAAAATAGCAAATAAAAGCTAGAACTGGTAAGTAGGCATGGGACGATATGAACGTTTAATGTCACGATTATCTGGCCAAAATAATTGTGTATCATGATATAATCTTAAAAAAAAGTAGCAAAACATGCAGGAATCACTTTACATTTTGTTAAGAAACAATGATTTGTTTTTCTTCCAAGGTAAGACATTGTTATTTAGTGAAAAACAATCAAATAATCTTGATAATCTTGAGGTCTCCCAGCATAAATAATCAATAAATATGTTTTTTAATCTATTTTGTATCCTGTATTTTTTTTAAAAATCAGGCTCTCTCTTAAGACAGCTGTTTCAAGTCACGAAATTTTAAAAAAAGCATTTAGATTTAAGAAAAGACAACATTCATATCATATTATCCCAAATCTAAGACCATAATAGTCTTATGTCACATTATAATATTGATATTTTGCCCTGCGCTTGTAAGAATTGCATAAAAACACCACTGAGGATGATCTTCTTGGTGCTCAGCTGCTCCACAAACACAATGAGGGATCCAACAAACCAGCGTTTCACGTGTTTCTAATGCAGCTAACAGACAGGATGCATGTCCTCCACATTGTTCGGGCCATTGACATGCAGCGTGCAGGCTTGGGGAGCCCTGCATGCTGGTTAAAGTGTAAAATGAAACTAATGTAATAACCACGGAGCCCAGAAGGGATGGGGCTTTTCATAGAGGGAAGATTTATAGTTTTTGAGCGCGGAAGAATCTCCATTTCCTGAATTAAGAAGCGAGCTGACCCCGGCCCTGCGACAATAGTTGGCGTGTAGCGTTAGAACATCTGCCAGATATTAGTCAAACACACCATCGCCTGAATGATGAGGCTTCTGAGGGGGTTGTAAATTACAATGGGAAAGAGGGGTAATATCCATCAGTCCATCCATCTGTGTGTGTGTGTGTGTGTCCGGACGCTCGGACAAAAGGCCTGCTGCTGCTACATTGGCCAAAAGCTCTGCTGGTCAGACTTAATGAACCTTACCCTACCCCCCGCTACACACACACACACACACACACACACACACACACACACACACACACACACACACACACACACACACACCGCCCTTCCCCCCTGGTGGCTCTCTCCCCTCTCCAACTCTACCTTGGCCTGCAGTGGCTGTGTCACTGCTAATATTGACGACACCCCCCCTCTCTCCTCCCCCCTCCTCCCTCCCCCCCCCCCTCCCTCCCCTCTCCTGCTTTGGCCGGCAACCGCTGTTGTCCACATCTCACCTCATCCATAGTAGACAGTATTGATTTTCAGCACGGAAAATAAAAAAGGCCATGAATTTTAATGCCTCACTGTCTGTCTGTCTGTCGCCCGCCCGCCCTCTCTCTCTCCCCTTTTCTCTCCCATTCTCTTAGTACTCATCTTCACCTCCTCTCCTTTTATTCTTACAGCCACCTCTCTCTCTCTCTCTCTCTCTGATGTATCTCTCCGTCTGTCCATCCCTTCCTCTCTCTCTCTCACTTTCTTTCTTCTCTGACCAATGCTGCCTCTCTCTATCTCTCTGTCCTTTCACCAAACACAACCGCCATTCTCTCTCCCCCCCCTCTCTGTTTTTCTTTCTCATTTTTTTGTCCTGAGGGAAGGATAGGGGAGAGGGAAAAAAAATCAGTGGGGAGGCAGGTGTGGAGGATGCAGTGACATGTGTGTGTGTGTGTGTGTGTCATTTCCAAGCTCATACAGTAGCCAGCTTGTTAACTAATGTGAGTGTGTGGGGATTTGGAAAAGAATGCCGACATCTGAAAATCGTTCTTATGTCTTATTAAAACATTAGCTCATTAAAACGGACAGAATTTGATCCGTTACTTTGTAGAACCGTCTGAGAAAAAAAAAAAGTCTTTTCACAAATTCTACGTGGAAGAGCAGCGAGCTGTTTCACGCCGTCTTACCTTCGACTCCGGCAGAGCGCTATTGGATTTTTTTGTGCTGTTTTTCAGATGGTTATTAAGCCACTGGTGACCACTGCATTTCATGCTGGCTAATGCTGAGTGAAGTGAGGATCATACTATTATATGAAAAACCTTATCCTCATCTGCAGGAGTCATGTTTCGACAGAGGTGTTCTTTACCCATTTTAACACATATTCAAGAAAATGATGCGCGCCGAGTGTGTCATTTTATCAATATTAAGGTAAAACCCAGGGCTGGAGGGAGAGAGCGGTCGGACTGACAAGTTGGAACGTAGTGATTTCACCACTCGGGAACAGAGAAAGAAAGTGGCAATTGCCATCAATGGCAGGTTGCATGCTTCTGTCAGTGCAGACCGCATGTCATCGCTGGCAGGGAAAATCTCTGCGTTTTACAAAAAAAAAAAAAAAAAAAACGCAATTTTCAGGAAGCAGGAAAAAAGATTTTCTGGTGGGTTTTTCCTGAAACTGTGTAAGCTTTGTAACTCACATAAATAACAAGCTTTCAATAACAAGCAGTTGCTTTTTTACAAATACAGACACTGAATTCTCTGTCAAACAGGTTTAAATGGGTTTAAACCACCAGCTGTCTGCATATATGACACGTGTGACTGCAAAATGACTCAACTCACACCAGCGAGGACACAAACATAAAGATAACCCTGAAACACTACAGAGCTACCATGCAATATTGGGTGAAATAAGAAGAAGACCTGTCAAGTAGACACCTGCATATTTCCCACTATTCACTTTGAACGAGGTGTCATTTTGAAGCCAAGACAAAAAGGACGAAAGGGTTTGCCCTCTTTTCAGTACGCAGTGTCAGGTGTGTGTGTGTGTGTGTGTGTGTGTGTGTAGCCAAGGTAACCGTCTTATATCGTACAGAAAATAACATAATGAAATGAATGATTCTTTTTGTTTTGCAGCTGAGTGTCTCTTTTTTTTTAATCAGTATTTGTGGTATTTGTTTTGTACATCTTGTTTTAGTGGGTTATTTCTGAATGCACCAGTTTGTCTAGAAGTGAACAAATGTATTTTAATTCAACAAATAACCTTCTGTCTCAAGAAGAACGAAGAAGGTGTCCCTCTGTTGAGCTCATTATAGCACAGTGATATGTGGGTCAAGGCCAGAGAGAAACACATACAACACACACACACACACACACACACAGTGTCAAGGGGGCTCACAGAAAATAGCTTCACCTCAGCTGAATGTCAACACAACAACTATTGATTGCCGGCACAGAAAGTGTCCAAACTAATCAAACTAATTCAGACGAGTTCTAATAGAATCAGTGTTTTCAACTTGCTGTTATTTTGGTAAACAGCTCCGGCCGGCACATCGATTGTGACGGTCTGAATGCCGTTTTAGTGGCTTTTGTGCAAATAAAATACTCCAGCAAATGCACGTCTTGTGGTTTTTAGGCATTAAAATGAGTTAAAGAAGTCAGCGAGTGTTGACTTGAGTCTGAATATTTATATAATGTTTAAGCCCTCAAATCCATTAAAGTCTTTAAACAGCTTCTGGAAGAAACAGACTCACTCATATACATTAAACATGGGATGATATGAAGATTTACATGTCAGGATTAACCCGGCCGAAATATGTTGATTCACGCTATAATCAAATCAAAATATGCTTAAAACTCTTAAACCTACTGGTATCACGTTACAGATAAGACCTATCCTTTAGTGAATATCCTTTTAAGTGAAAAACAATCAAATCATATTAAATCAGATGATGAGAAATCATAAGGTCTTCTTTTATATCTCGTATTTCGGCTTTATTTTTCAGGTCTCTGCCATGATAGTGAGCTAAAGAGCTTTTTCAAGTCATTATTTCCATAATTTAAATTTATGATCAACTTATTGCGATCCGTGATACAATTCTATATCGTCCCACCTATCACACAACACACACACACACACACACACAGAAAGACAAGCACAGGTTAAACCTTAAATGTTAACGCTGCGTTATAAGACAAAGTAAAGTTCCAATCACAGTCATTTTGCCGCCTCGGCGTGAACGATCGGCTCACGTGGAAAAGAAAGTGAGAGCCCCGACTACATCCACCCCAGAACCACCATTACCAGCTGGCCAGCTTTGGCTCCTGGAGGCCAGAAGTCATTCTCCATTTGCTGGATAACCTCAAGGCCAGCTCAATCAGCTGGCGGTTGGGATGCTTTCAAAACAAACTCCGTTTCCCCATTATCAGCCAGAATGCCCCAAACACAAGCAGCGGGTTAAATGTCAGACGCCTAAACAAATGTGCTTCACACTCAACGCATCCTTGGACTTCTGCATCTCCTCAAGGAATGTTACTTAGCTTTAACAACAACAACACAAACCACTAAATATTTGTATGTTTCCTGAGGTTAATGTGCGTGGAATGTGCAGTGAACAATGATAAGTTGTTTTTTTTTATTGTGTATTATTATTATTTTTGCACTGTGTGGGTGTCCTCTGCAGGCTAACAGTGCTGCGCTGGGACAATGGAGGTGTTTTTTCACTTTAATGAAAGCTTAGTTATTGTCAGTGGCCGGTTCATTCATTGCATTCATTCACTGCCGCGTGTAAAATTGAAGGACGGTGTGTGTGTGTGTGTGTGCATGCAGATGTTTGTTCGCTCTCATATACACTCCTGTTGTTAGCGGAGATATTGTGCGTCTGCCTTCCAATAAACTTCGGCTGCTAATGAAAAAAAAAACTGTAAGAGTCAGGAGATCATTAACTTTGTGATTTAAACTCACAAAGAAAGTGAGAGATAATTAATTTCTAGAACTTTTAAGTATAAAACTTATTCAACCACACGCACACTTTATTCTTCCTCCCAAAACACAACATTTATCCACAGAAACCATCATTTGCAAGCCTTCCTCACTGACAATACACTTTATAACACAAGGAGACACCCAATCCAGTTAATCCACTCATCCACTCAATGTCAAGTCCACCGTCTGTGCGTCCGTCTGGCTAGCTGACCCAGGCCCCTCCCACCTTGACCCTGACCCCGTGGTGCAGCACCAACCCCTCCACAATGGAGCCTTTATGACCAAATGCTGAAAACTGTAAAATGCTGCACTGGTTTTAATGAGAGCCTCTGACCAACACAACTAAAACATAAATAATATAAATAAAAAAAACTTCTATTATTCAGCCTTCCTTTAATGATATAAATGGAGTGACAAAACAGTACAAGCTTCATCCTTCAAAATGCTGAACAATATAATGAAAGTTGGATTTATTGCAGGACTATGAGATTGTAGTTTTAGCTTGTGTTTATAAAATATGTACATCTATCTGAAGTTTAATTAGCAAAGAAGTTTCACTTGAACAGCAGATTAAACCCGGAGTAAAAACAGACCGAGTGTCAGAGAGAAGCTGACCCTGCCGTATGACCCCAGCCCATCCCCAAAACACCGGCCCACCATCCCTCTCTGACCCCCCACCATAAAAAATGAGCAGCCAAACACTGGGCTCCCCCTCCCCCGACCCCGGCCGCCTGCCAGGTCTGGTCTGTGGTGGCCTGGCCCCGGCCCCGGACGGCCTGGCCTGTCCCGGGACTTGAACTTGAGACGTGACACAACAGCCTGGCCAGGCGTGGACAGATGAAAGAGAAGAATAGGCGGGTGACGGGTCGCTTGCATATGAATCGCCGGGGCAGCGAGGGGAGGGGGGCGGGGGGTTAGGGGGTAAAGGTCAACCCCCCGCGTCCCGGGGTCCCGCACAGACCGCTCCCTAACTGACGAGCAGACAAAGGAGATGAGGAGGGGGTTCGGGATGACACGGGGCGCTGAGCGCTCGGACCCTCGTCGCCCCCCCACAGGGGGAAGGAGGGGGGAGGGGGGAGAGGGAAATGAACACTACACACACACACACACACACACACACACACACAGGCAGATGCGCTATGCAAACACACTTAGGCTCACATGTGCCACAGCTGAGGGACAAAAACGTTCGGACACACACACTCAGACAAACAGACGCCCACACACACTTAAGTGCATTTCATCTGAAAGACACACACACACTCTGGCCTCAACTCACACGGATGAGCACACGGAGGACATTTGCATCAATATTTTAGCACGTGTAAATTCAAACGCCGACATTTGTGCACACTGCTGTGACGAGCACTTTCCTCACTGGTTACATTCAAATAAACGTCATCAACAGTTATTTAAAGTCCAATTAAATCACATGGTGGTGGTTAAACAAACCACAGGATGTGATTAGACCACCACAAACCTGAAGATGAACAAGCAGGCTTGGATATGAACATTTCATGTCATGATTATCTTCACCAAAATAATTACAATTCATGATTTTATTCCAATAATCGTCAAAATAAAACCCTTTAAATGGCACTAAAACATCCTGTAATCACTTTATATTTGGTTAAACAAATATTTTCACTACGTCAGAGATTACACATCTTATTTTAGCAAAGATATTTTTAAATCAAGCTCTGTTTTTCACTTCTCTGACAGCTCAAGTCACGATATGAACCATTATCCTGATAATGGAGGTTTTTTTATAAATAAATAATACATCCTATATCCCACACTGCAAAAAACAAACCCTTCTTGTCATTATTTGTCGGTTTTAGTTTCCCCGACAGTCTCGGCCAGAATGTCAGCTGATTAGAGGGACTGTTCCTCAACTGACAGGTCACAGGATCGATTCCATCTACGGGTCATGTGTCCTTGGGCAAGATACCAAATTTCTATCACGCCGCAGCCTGACCCTAATAAATGTTTAATTTTACAAGCCTAGGTGATTACGATTTACACAGCGGCTATATATTGTGTGGAAAAACTTAATCACCTACTGAGTAGAATGAGGAAATATATCAATTTAATGGAGCGAGCTTGATGTAATGACTTTATATCTTCTGGGACTGTGGTTATTGTGACCGCTTCAAATGTTACAGTCCTGCTGGTCTAAAGAGGCTGCTGGACTTAAATGACTGGCGTTACCGAACCTTTGTATTCCTCTTATTACACCATCTAGTTTAGATTTAAAAACTAGCCAATAAACTGAGTCACATTATCGACAACGCAGTCAGAAACGTGAACGTGTCAGTATTTCCCAGCTCTGCTATGGAGGCCAACTAGGTGCAAATAAACTGAATGCTTTGTCTTCGGCAGTAATGGATGACTGACAGACTGTCTGTGTGAGCTGCCATCCAACCATGTTCTCTGACCCCGGCAAGACGGAAGCTGCAGAGCCGGTGGAAGAAAACAACCATGTGTGTGTGTGTGTGTGTGTGTGTGTGTGTGTGAAACAGAACATGACGATGGTCATCGGTGATCCCTCACCGCCTCGGGCGAACACTAGCTAAATGTACCTCACTCAGTCAGCGAGACACTGACATGGATAGAGGCTTTGCATGTGTGTGTGTGTGTGTGTGTGTGTGTGTGTGAAAGCCGTGCACCCAGATAGTGATAGCTGCGTAGCTCCAGCCACCATGTTTAAGCTAAGCTGCTGTGTTGTGTGCTATCAGTGCTGCTGCTGCTGCTGCGGTGCTGAGATAGATAGGAGGATTGGGGCCGGCCGGGGCCCTTTCAAACCCCCAGAGAGCAGGAGAGGGAGTGAGTGCTGGGCCTAAATGCAGAATCTCCTTAGCTTATACCCCCGAGGGACGCAGACACAGGGCCATTTTCTGGGAGAAAATCATGCCGCCGAGCGGACAGCGGATTTACCATATTCATACCACTCTTTAGAGCGGAGGAGGAGGAGGGAGAGGATCTTCACCTGTCCCATTTTGCTGCTACGACTGTATGGCTGCACCAGCTCGCACGGCCGCTAAAAAACCCCTAGGGGAAACCATTAAGGAGAACCTCGCTCACTCCCCACGTTTCTCTCCCTCATCCCCCATTTTCTCCCCTCCCCTCCCCACATCTCCCTGCCTCCCCTTTTTTTCATATGAAGTATGAAGCCTCCTCTCATTCATTCTGTATCCCCACTAATAAGGCAGCGTGGTTCAGCCAAGGCCAAAGCTAAAATCTGGCAATATCGCCTGTCTCTATGTAGAAGTGGAAGGAATAAAAAGAAAGAAGGGTGGGGGTTGGGAGCGACCGTAAACAGCTATTTTCCAGGCACAGGGCCCTGATGAAAGATGTGTGTCTGCTAAAAAGTACAGCTGGTATATTGCTGGTCCTGCCAGCATGTAGAAAACAGCCCAGATTCATATCGATGGCTTTGATTGAAGCACCGGGAGAAAGCCGCCGGAGGACGGTTCGTCAGGGATGTCAACACGTGTGAATTGGGATTTGTTGAAAGATTTGTTTAGATACCTGTGCAGAAGGACTGGTGTGTGAGCGCACGCTTCACCACAGTGTGTGCGTGTGCACATGCGTAAATAAGTGCCTTTGTGCGCTCGTATTTGTGTACTTCCCCGTGTGTGTGTGAACTATGTAGAGTGAGCTAGGGAGTGTAAGAGAGAGGGGCAGGCGGGCTAACAGATTCATATCCAATATGAAGAGGTTAAAGTGACGAGTCCAATCCTCCCCACAGAGCAAAGAGAGAATGAGATTGAGATGCGGGAGGAGGAGGGAGAGCAGGGAGGAAGAAAAAAGGAGGAGGAGGAGGAGGAGGAGAAGGGAGGGGTGTAGTACAACAGATTAATTTCATTTCTGGACTGAGCACTCCTCTGCTGAAGGGAAAAAAACAGAGGATAATAAAAGAGGATAAAAAAGAAGAAGAAGAGAGGAGGGAGGGGGGGTGATAAGCGGGAGAGCTGAGAGGAAAGCGTAAAGAAAAAGAGTTTTTGTGGCGGCTTTATCTGATGTAGTAAATGTGCGTGTACTGTATGTGGGAGAGATTGGAGCTGCGGAGTGCGAAGACGATTATGTGTTCAAAGCTGCCGTTGAGGACGTCTGGCCTCTCATCCTTACATACATGGCATCTTCACGGGTCGGCTGAGGTACTTTAAATGTAGAGCGGCTAAAAAGAGTGTGAGAAGCCTTCTCAAACACGTCCGATTTGAATAAAAAACAAAAACTCAGATATGCTGATCATTCCTACCATGTTGACTGTTTATCCTATCGATCTTTTCTTTCCACTTTCTCATTCAGAAGCAGTTTTAACGTATCAGCCTCATAGAGCTTGTATGAATAAGTCCTTCTAACCCAATGGAAAAATACTATTTGCCTTTTTGTGGAGGGAACCATTGCGTTGCTAACTTCAGGGGTGTCCCGACTCAGCAGCCACATCCTTCAGGCGACGTCCGCTGAAGACAGCGAAGGCCGAACCTACTACTCTCACAAACGAGACGTCTACAGAGGATTTCCTGCTTTTTTTTTGGCGTTCAAGCCCTCCACCTTTTGGCAACAAAGAGCATAAAAGAGGTAACTTATATTACTATTTTTGCTTCATATAACGATGGAGGATATGCTTCGTGATATGTTTCAGACTGAGTGTATTCGGCTGCATTCTGCTATGGTATTTATGCACAGTTAAATATGTATGAGTGCAGGTATTAGTAGCGTGCTATCATCATCTGGGCAGCTTCTGTGTTTGGTGAGTAGATCCGAGGCTGTCTGACGAACTGAGAGCTAAATGTCTATGAAAACAGTCATGTGATACAAAACTAGGGTGTCAACGAGTCAAAATGTTTATTTAACATGTATGCAAATGTGAGATACTTTACATGGACTTGATTTAAAGTCATATTTAATTCTCACCTTCTCATTATAACATTATTATATGATGAAGTGGTGTAAAACTCTACCAGGAAGTTAGATCGCTCTGTTGTTTTGACAAACAGCCAATGGGATTTTTCCACTGGATTATTATGATAATTCCACGTTGTGTTCAGGAAGCTAATCTTCACAAATAAACACCACTTTTATGATCTTTAAAGCGTATAATGAACTACACCATCATGTGACTTCACATCACCAGCACTAAGCTGACTAGTATACTCATTTAGACAACCGCCTTTAGTTTAAAAAAAATATACATAAGTAGTATTTACTGGTGTATCTACAGACCTACATTCAGGCTTTGAACCAAAACCCATTAAACACCCAAACAACCCAGAAGAGTAAAAATGCTGACTCATTCCCAGGTTTAGGACTCCTTCCTGCAGCGCTGACACACAAACAGCAGGTGAACACGACGCGACTCCACTCTGAACCATCGGTACACATCGGGACAAAATGGAGGCTCCAGCGAGGACGCTGCTCTTTGCAGCCGAGCGTCTGAGACCAAAACCTGTTCTTACTGTTGACGTTTCAGACAGGTGAAAGATTTTCTGCTATTAGACTCGTCTGTGGTTGCCGGAGGTTACACCGCGCCACGTGAGAAAATGACACCTCCAAACGATGGATTGGAGGCAGGAACGCGAGGCACATCGAGAACGCCACAAGCTGTTTGGTTTTTTTTACTGTGTTTGCATGGAATTTCTGCTTTAACTCACCAGGATTCATCGCGTGCATTAGCTGCAGTACTAACCCATCCAAACAGCTCTCAGGTCTGTTTTTGTGCTCGCTGAAAATGCACATTGCTTTTCCTTTCTGCCATATGTTGACAGTGGAAGAATAATAATAATTTAATAAAAGGAATCCAAATTAATTACTCCAAACACTTCCGTGTCATCTTCTTTTTTTTTTTTTTTTTACTCATATGTGGTGGGCAGTACAATTTGAAGCAGCATCAGCTGTGTGGTGAAAACACCTTCTAAAAGCCCTTGAGCTTGTAGTCTGACAACAGCATATGTGGGTGAAAATGAGTCACGAGGAGTAAGTGCATGTATGTATTTGAAAGTGTGTGTGTGTGTGTGTGTGTGTGTGTAATGTGGGTAGGGGGTTAGTTGAGTACAGCAGATTGAAGCACTAACCAGAGCACTCACATTTATTAAAAGGGGCCGGACCAAGCGCCTGTCCACCCCCCCACCCCAAAAGCCCTCCTTTCTCTCTCCATCCTCTATTGTTGTCACTTTACTTCTGTCTCTGTGCATACACCCCCCCCCCCCCCCCCCAATCCTGCATGATATTACGTTTTTCACTAAAAACCCTTCACAGTCACCGCTGGTCCCTCAATAAGACAGGCTGAAGAGGAGGAGGGGGCGAGGGGGAGGAAGGAGAGGAAGGACGTGGTGTTCCTGAGGTAAATAGGGACCCCTCCTCCCTATCCATCCTCCCTTCCTCACACACACACACACACCCCCAGGTTCATTACCATAACCCCTGTCCACTAAATTAAATTGGGGGGTTTAAATCCTCTCCCCCCCCCCCCAAAAAAAAACAGCACTGACCACCAGCCAAGGGGATGGATGGGTGGAGGCAGGAGACAAAAGAGGTGGAAACCAATCTAACTAACCCCACTTTTGTCATCCGACTTTATTAGCTAAATGTATCAGCGGCGGGAAGAAATGCATTGTTGGCTGCGGGGATTCATATTGCTTGGGAACACACACACACACACACACACACCACACACACTCGATACAAACTACGTTGGCGAGCATGAAACGTCCCCGCGGCGCTGCAAACGGTGAGATTACATTACGGTGGCGCACATAAACATGCAAACACTCAGAGAGCAAAGTGGACAGACACACAGGAAGTACACACGGCATCCTGCTTATCCGACAGCCTTGTCATTTTAATCTCTGGGAAGAAGAAGAAGAAAAAAAAATAAAATCCTGCAGCTTTGAGACGGCAGAAAGCGTGCATGGAGACGAGCTTACTCACACTTCCACTAAAAGGGTTTTTTTTTTGGCGTGAGATCACATACTGGCTTCATTATGTCAGAGACCTGAGGAGGAGGACGGGAGGCTTTCCTAAGCCCTGTTCACTCTATTCATGCAAGCAGGGGAACAAGATCACTGCCTTCAGGTTGGCACAAAGGAGGCGAGCACTTCTGTATTACACACCCGAGCAGCAGGCAGTGATGGACATTAGCCAAGAGATAAGCACACACACACACACACACACACACACACACACACAGGTCATATCATGCTCTTTAAACATTTAGATTTGTATTCATTATGTTACCTAGAATTTTCATACATATTCATGGAAACAGGAATATCTAATACAGGTCTACATCTTAATACATTTAGTGCTCGAAGTCTGAAACTGGCCTGAGGATATATTTAACCATGAGTCAGTGGATTTGTCTTCCCAGCAGCAGAATGTTGTAAAACTGACCAATGTTATTATGGAGGCTGGTGGACAGACGGGTCTCGATCCACAGAGATTACGTACTGGCTGGGATCTGGATCTGGGATTAAGTGAATAAAATGATTATGATTTTCTTTTTGGGATGCACCAATGACCCGATACTCACACCTGGACTTTGGGTATCAGCTAAAATACTGATCAAATTAAGTATTTGATTGATAAACTGTGCAATTATCAATACACTGTGCAATATTAACATTTATTATGTTTGTATTTAGTTTGTCACTATCCTCTTTAATGCTGTAATACCGTAAATTTCCCCACCGTGGGATTAATAAAGGATTATCTTATCTCACCGTGTGGAAGAGACTAGAATCATCCTCTCAGGTAGCATTAGATTTGACTGAAACATTGCTTTCTTAAACTGTGTAAAACTAAATATAAGAAATAAATACACGGTTTTCAATGTACTGAATTGTTATTTAATAAAATAAAAGGTATCCGGAGTCAGTATTGGATTTATATCCGATACCAGCATCTCCCATTTTCTTCAGCCACGACTCTATTTCTTCTTTTCCACTCGTAACGTGAACATTTCCCACCTCCCAGAAAAAACACAATGAAACTCGATTGTAAATTCATGTCAAAAAACGTCACCAAGTTATTAGGTAATTGGTTACGGTGAAACATCTCCGTCTGTAAAAGGTTTAAATAAATTCCATAAAATGCCGAGGCTGCACAACCAGCAGCTTGTCACGGTCCGCCATGATTTCTCTTTACCTTTGGCGTCGTGCACCTGGATCCCTCGGAGGTTGGAATTTTAACAGGGAAAACTCCAACCTCCGACTTGTCTGGTCCGCTGCATTAATCCTGAGGTTATATGTGGTCAAGAAACCAATTTACCTAGAAATGTGATGTCTCCACTCTGCTTTTAGTTTTTTTTAAATATTCGGTCTGCCTTTGAAGCTCTGGAGATATTTTAAAAGCTTTTCTAGGGTTGGGTAATCCCTTGAATTAGCTATATGGTATAATGGAGTACCATTTCACCATCGCTGAAAATACAGTTCATGAAGAAAAGGTGCTCAAATTAGCAAGGAAATACTGCAAAAAAAAGATCTGTGATGCGTGTGGGCGTATGAACCACAGATTAATCACAGTTTAACCATCATAGTGTGAAATAAAGTCTAAAGGCTGATCGTTAACGGCCCATTCAGTGAATATAATAATGTAATAATATCCAATCAAGAGCTTGACTTAAAGCTTTCTAGTCACTGATCCCTGATAACAGCTAGCGTTCCATTCAGTTGCATTAAGATGCGTTCAAGCCCAATACGGTAAAATTAATGTATGGTTGAAGGTAAATGATGTGTTCAATATAATCTTGTAAAATGAAGTCTTTAGTGAGAAACTTGTTGTGTGAAGGAGATCTATTAAATAGATATTAGAGAGGGAATTACCAGCTCTTTAACTTAATAACACTGTCTCTAAGCATCTTATAAAGAGTAGTTAAAACTATTATGATTTTTTTTCCATCACTTAAAATACAATTATTTTATTTCCTAATCGTTGTGTGTATTTGTGCAAATAACTACTACAGATAATAATAATACTATAACAAACAAAACGTGATCAGGGCTCCTTTATTTTAGCTGCTCTGATACACAACTCAAAACTGTGAGACAATCCCAACCCTGACTTTTGTGGTCTGTTGCCCCCCCCACCTCACACACACACACACACCTCTGACTCTTGTCCAGTGTGTAACCTAATTATTCTGCTTAATTAGAAGGCGAGCAGCAGCCCTGACCTCAGACCATCCACTAATGAGCTGAACGGCCTTCAGGTCTTTCTCTCGCTCGCCCTCGTGTTCCCTTTCTCTTCCCGCCTGCCCGTCCTCCGGCCGAACACAGCGGTGGTCGAGGCGGGGAATCGCGGTGATGGAGCGAGGGAGTGAAAAGGAGGGATGGACGGGAGCGTGAAGAGAAGGAATGTGAGCTATGAGACGAATGAATAGGCACGGGGTTTTTTATGGCGTTTATGTGCAGCGAGGAGAAAGCCCATCCACGGACACCTTGTCGGACAACAGTGGGAGCACACACTGAGTGCATTCGATTAGAGGTGCACATTGGTGTTAAACCAAAAAACGCTCCCCTGCTGCGCCAAGGATTCATTATTTAGCAGGGGTGTAAAATGGACAGTGGCCTACACACACACACACACACACACACACACACACACACACACACATACACTAAGAAGTACTAAGATGAGCCATCAGAGACGCACAATTTTTCACACACCAGAAATAAGTACTCTAAGTACACCGGTACTTATGTTTACACACACAGAAATACCAGAAAGGTACTCACAAACAGACACAAACACACACTTACACACACACACAGACACACACACACATTATGATTGGCGATTACAAACCCAAAGAGAGCGAGACACACGGTGAAGTCAAATATAGCCTGAGTACAGCCAATTTAGCCCTTAATGGTCTTTGTGACCATCAAGAGCACAAGACAAAGATGACTGTCCAATGGAGAGTGCATGTGTGTGTGTGTGTGTGTGTGTGTGTGTGTGTGTGTGGAGGAGGACAATGTTTACCTCGACTCCTTTCCATCCATATGTGTGTCTAATGGCCTATGAATGTTTCCACGGTAACAATGACAGTTTGAGCTGGTTGGATGGACCAACATACGGACAGCAGCAGAGGGGAAGCAGAGTTCAGGTGACCATATTTGGTCATGGGTGGATTTTTACTTCATATCCCCACAGCAGGTATACCGCCTGTGGTGTGAAATGACTTTATCATGTGTGTGTGTGTGTGTGTGTGACAAAGACAAAGGGCCTGCATGTGTGTGTGTGTGTTCCCTGTGGCATTCACAGGTCATGTGTGAAGGTAATGTACATAACGTGCCTGTGTGTGTGTGTGTGGATAAAATATATTCTTCTTATTTATTATTTCTTATATGATATTATGTTTAATCATGAGGGGTGAGTGGTAGCCATAGTCTGTAAACAAGAAGAAACTTCAACAATTAACAAGTGTTAAAGTCATCTTAGTAGCTAATTGAATTGGTAGAGTGGTAACCTGTCAATCACCAGGTAAGCCCCGCCCCCTAAAGCATCCCCTGCTTTCTGGTCTGGTGGACTCTAAATGGACCATAATGTACTACATCATGCTGGACTGAAGAAGACTTGAAAATAAAGATTGAGACCATAAACTCATGTTTACAATGTTTACTGAGATAATACATAAGAGAGAAGTAGGACCATTTTCTCATTGAGTTCCATGCATCAGATTTCTTTTGTGTCACTTCAATGTTGGCGTCACTTTTTGGAACTGTAGGTTTTCCCCTAGTGGTAGCCTTTTTTATTTCGGCCGGAAATGTCAAAAAGTGATGCATTTATTTGGAACAACTAGAGCATCATTGTTAACAGTTCATCTATTTTGGAGTTCAAATATTCTTTTTTGTTTGTTTGTTTTTTAGTAGTTTAAATCTCACTTAATCGTTTTGATACGATCTGAAGTGCAGGTAAAGTTCGGGTGATGTAAAACAAACTTTGACTAAAAGCATCAAGACACTGAAAACTTCCACAGGTTCTGTATGAGGATGTCCACACATATATAAACTATTTTAATCTGCATGTGTTTCAGACAGCAACCACATATCCTCAGAGAGGATGTGTGTGTGTGTGTGTGTGTGTGTGTGTGTGTGTGTGTGTGTGTGCAGGGCCCTGGGTGGGGGTGAGGCAGCTTAACGCAATAAAGCATGTTGTATTGACATCTGTGTTGTGTCTATTGATTCCCCATTATGGAGCTAACAAACCCGCCTGGACGCTTTGTCATTCGCAATCACGTTAGCACCGGGACTCACCAACAACGCAGCGCCTTTTACAATCTGATCCATACACACACACACACACACACACACACACACACACACACACACACACACGCACACACACACGCAGGTGTCCTCACATGCACACACACATCCACACATCACACACATGTCACTGCGCACACACACCACATCCACACACACACACACACACACACACACACACACACACACACACACACACACACACACACACTCTACACACCCACCCACACACACACACACACACACACCACCCACACACACACACACACACACACAGGGTGGCGGGAGAGTAGTCAATGCTGGCTAATCAATAGTGGTGGAAGGTTAAAACCACTCACACAATGGGCAGCTATGAGCTTGCGGTTTCCAGATGAACCACACATGCCAGACAGATCCATAACTGACCTCAACTTGCAATTATTGAATCCTCCACCTGTCTGCTTCACACACACACACACACACACACACACACACACACACACACACACACACACATACACAGTCAAATTAGCATAAATACACAGGTCTTCATAAACCAAAATGTTGTTTGTACACAAACATGATGCAAATACTTTCCAGCACCCGATCCTGCACACACACACACACACACACACACACACACACTGTATGTGTGCAATGTATACCTCTACATATAGATGGATAAAGATCTGTGCATAGTCTCTGCTTGTGCAGACACAAATAATTGCAGATAAACACTCTTGCACAAACGCACAAACACACAGACACACACACACAGCCAATTAATCCAGGCACAGGGGCCTTTGCTCAGGCCCAGTTTGGTGTGGCCCAGACAACACAACCCCCTCCTGGGCACGGCGAGGTGAAGATCCTGGGTGGGAGAGGAGGTAGTTATCCAGCAGCATGGAGCACTTTGTGTGTGTGTGTGTGTGTGTGTCCTATATGTGTGTGAGTGTGCGCAGGAGGTTTGTGCTTTGAACTCTGCAATAAAAGTTTTCTCTGCACGGTTATTAAACAACACAATAGAATGGGAAAAGCAGACACACTATTGCCAGATTGCCTCACTATTTCTGCGGTCATTTGGATTTAACAATCATGAGATTGTTTCTCGGTTGTTTTCTGTGGTGTGTGTTTAATACCACACCTGCTTGAAATCTATTTTTTTTAGTTTATCTTCATGATTTTCCATCATAGAAAAGACGTAAACTAAGTTGAAAAGCAGATAGTAGATCAAGCCGTTCTGGGTTGGACTGGAGAATAAAAATCAACACTGTGCAGAATAACTACAGCTCGGATAAGAGGCCTCTCAGAGTAGTCAACATAAATAAACCATCCCTCTCAGTCCAGACACGTGCCTTCTCTCTGTGAATTTGACAGCGCTCGGTTTTTATATGGGCCACAGTGGCCCTGGAGGATTTTACAGCAGTGTACATAAAATAAAAGAGCATTTAAATTTCCTTTGTTGCGGTGCAGAGCGGGGACGGAGCCGCGGCAGCTACAGGTCCCTCTCCGCCACGCAGCAGAGCACGTGCTCCGGTCAGATCTCTGAGCCGCACAAAAGACCAGCGTTTTCCAGTCTTTGTGGCAAAGATCTGATGCTCCAAAATGAACCGAGGAGCATCGGCCTCCGCTCTCTTCGGCGGCTGCAAAGCGCGGGTATACAAATGGCCGGCAAACGTGAAGGAATTCAGCGAGGAGGCTCTGCTTCAGGACAAAGGATGTGGTCTCTCCTCTCCTGTCTTTTTTCCCCTTCCAGCTGGTTTATAGTCAACAGAGATGAGATGTCAGGGTTCATCCCGCCCCGTTGGAAACGACTTGCTCTACACATGGTGACAAACTCATCGCCTCACAGCCTCTACGGGTATCCTGTGCTGCCCAAATGCTTCAGTTTAAAACAGGAGCGGATGATACAGAATGTGTTTAACTAGTACTGCTTTTGAATGTTTTACTCAACCACAACAATAGTCCATAATAAAGCAGCTCTTAATGAGGGTTAAAGTCATTTAGTTGTAAATCTGAAACAATGAGTTAAAGGACACCAACTGTAATCATGTTTGCAGCCACAGTCAGGTTATAAAAATCAATTAATAATCAATTAATTGCAGATATACAGCACCCTTTAACGTTTCCATTTCACAGATATACACACGCAGGTAGTAAAGGAGAAAACTGACTATGAGAGAAACACTAAAACCTGGTGGGTTTTCTTTAGTGTTAGCGATTAATAACGAGACCCAAAGCATCAACTTAAATACAAAACAAATATATGACTGTGCAATTAAACGAGCACAGATAACACTAACTCTCTGATGACAAATTCCAGCCGGTGACGGTTTGACTGTGGCGATGTGTCTTAGGCCCAGCTGAGCTGAGGCCAGCAGTCTCGACGCTGTAGTGTTAAAGAGTCGAGCTGACAAAAAACCCCATAAGCCCTCGCTTTAGATCCACTGTAGAACCACTGTCTGCTAGCGTCTGCTGTTTAGGACCTCTCCCTCTCCTCCTCCACTGAACCTCACTCACCTCATCTTAGACTTTTGACTCCCCCGTCTTTGCTCACTCTAACACACCCAGATATGCACACACACACACACCTACACAGGTGCAGGCAATCGTACAGATGCACACACGCACACCTTGGTCAAAGGCGCAGATCAGAGAGAGACAGAGAATTGTGGGTAACAGACTTAGCTAAAGTGGCTTATGGGGCCCGGCCAAACCACACCAGGCAAATCCAATTCAACAAGCTCCCGGTCCGTGGGGAACGAGGGAGAAAGAGAGAGGGGAGAGTTTGCATTTTTCTGAAAAGGCTTTCGTGTCAAGTGAATACTTCACAGAAATGAGAGAGAGAATGAGAGACAGGGGGATTCTGACTTTCTTTCTCTCCAGAGATCAAGGATGAAAGTAGGAGAAAAGAAGGGAGAGAAAAAAAAACAGAGGAGGAAATGAGGGATGAGGGCTGGCCTTTGCTCTCCTACGGAGTTTATTTGTCTCATGTGTATCGGCTGCTTATCACACCAACATGTTTCAAAAAAAGCAAAGAAAAGCATCCTGCCGGCCACGTTGACCCTTTCATTTCCCCCCTCGCACGGGGAGGAACACGGGAGAACCTGCTGCACGTTCTCTACTCATTTGTTCAATAATTCACCCGCTCCACATATTCACTCATTATTCATTCTTTACACTGTTCATTAAATGATTGATTCTTCCACTCAATCATTAATGTATTCAAGCGTTTCATCTGTTCAATCGCGGTGTTTATTAATTCTTTCACTCTCTCGCCTGTGCTCGCGCATTCAATCATTCATTCATCCTCTCAGACGCAGCCTTCACCTCTTCTTCTCTCATCATGTCGTTCACTTTAATTTCTTAAAAGACCCCCCCCCCCCCACCACCACCACCACAACAGCCAGTGGATACATGTTGCCTGTCAAAGCCACCAGCTCTCATTATAACCTCAACCGTTTTTCTCCTCCTGACACATACTTAAGGTGATAGCCTGAATTAGCCCAGCATGGCTCGGCATACCCCACCTCCCTCCTCCTCTTCCTCCCCCCATCTGTCATTTGAAATTTCCGCCCGGATGGATTACGGCGGTAGGGGATGGGGACCGGGGGAGCCATGGCGTTGTCACCCGGCTCTAAACATGTAGACACACTTCCATACATGCATGTGCTTTATGTCGAAACAGGGACCGACAAGTCACACTGCCAAGTTTTAAAAAGCGCCTCAGGAGGGAAGGCGACACGCTGCTTGACCTCTAACCCACCGAGATACACCCAAGAAATAAAAATCCAACATATTGACAGAAGAATGCGTTTGCTTTTTCTTTAACTGTGCTATAGTGCATTTTTATTTGTTTCCCTGTCGGATCCATTATGGATCTAAGAATAACACGTTGAGCAAATATCTCAGATAAAGCCCGTTAGGAATATTATAGGGACATTAGAGCCAGATGAAAAAATACCATTAAGAGCACTGGTGCCCTTATTGATCACACTGGAAGTCTCTAAAGCAATATTAGAGTGATAACAGGGTATTAAAGCACAGCATAAAGGCATGATACGCTTCTCATAGCTTTTATACAACTATTGATTGGCAAACTGTAGTTATAGGACAATTATAGGAATATTAGTTTTACTACATAATAAAATGTATGTTTGAATTTCCATCATTTAGAAACCGTCCCTCTGTTGTTTTTTTTCCACCTCACATCATCTCCAGTGAAGCCAAACTTTCTCTCCCTCAGCCAACTTGACTGTAATCCTGTTTTCCTCAACATGGGCCCCCGGCCGGGGATCAATACCCAGTGATCGATAGATGACCATGAATATTCCAGCCTAACCTGACCGAGAGCGACTGAGGGAGAGGAGCGAGGAGAGGAGAGGAGGCAGATGGGACGGAGGTGGAGATGGATGGATTGCCACGAATGAAAGGGGAGACGACAAGGAGAGAGTGTGGCGCCTCTGATGGATGCTAATGAGCCAAACATCAATGCGTCCTGTTTTACGTGTTTGGGATTTATGTGCAAGTAAGTATTTTAATTTAACTCTCTGCCTTGTTAATGATACATGAAGTTCATTCCTCCTCTGCAGAGGTGCAAGAAAAACATGGTCAAATAACAACATGGTGTGTCTAAAATAATATCTTCGGGTTCTTTTTCTGATTTTAATCACAAGAAAATCATTAGTAATTCAAGAGATAAGTTGGAAGAATTGAAGCACTTTGGCAGGTTTGTCTTTCTAATAGAAGACATTATGGTTTTTATCACAGCTTCAACATAACTTTCATATAGAAACGTTGTGAGTCATATAAAGTCGAATATAGACGGGATTTTTAATCTGATCTAAAGTTTATTAAACAATCAGTTAAATTTGAGCTTAAATGTATTTTTATTTAACTGTAACTCCATCTAGCAGGTTAGGGAAGATGGAGCTGAACCCGGGCTTTACTCTTTGTTTGTGTGCACAGTGGAGATGAAGGAGTCTTACCGGGGCTGGACCGCGGAGCCAGCGAGGACTTGAGTCTCCAGGCGCTGAAGTCGGACGCTGTTCTCTGAAAGACGAAGGGGACCGGCAGGGGGACAAACATGGTCCTCTGTCGACCTGGGGGTCGTCGTTTTTTTTTTTTTTTTATGTTAGTCTCACTTTTCTTCTTTTCTCATCCGTCGTGCTTCCGTCTGTCTTTGGCCTTTCTTCCTTTGCGTCCCAGGTTCGCTCGTGAAGGTACGCTCGGTAGAAAGCTTTGTAAAAAACACACAGTTTGGCTTCTTCTTCCGGGGATGGACTCAGCGGATTCACATCACTCACTTTCTTTCTTTTTTTTTTAAAGATTCGTGTGGATCGTGTGGATCCCCCCTTTTTACTTGCGTCTCCTCGGAGTCAACTAGTCCCGAGACGCGCGCGCGGAGAGGAGGTGCAGGTGCGCGCAGCGACGGCTGTGGGAGGAAACGTAAAGCTATCAGTGGTCATCCGTACACGGGCTAACACGGGCTGCAGGGGACCGGGACCTGTTCTCATCGCACCCACGTGAATCCAGTGCAGTCAGTCCTCTCTCTCAGCCGCTCTCCGCGGGATGCAACACACACACACGCGAGCGGACTCCATGTATTGTGTCCAGACGGCCGTGCGTAAAGGTCGCGGAGGCTCTCCGTTGTCCGGCTCTCTGTCTCTCCTCCTCGGCGGGGGTCTGCTTTGGTTTCGGGTTGTGCAAAGGGAGATGTCTCTCCTCCAGCACTGGCGTGGAAAAAAAAGTCCAGCCGGTGGATCCTCGGCGCCGAGGAACGAGGAGGGGAACTGTCCGTGTGCAGCAGCGGAGTTGTCTTTTTGGTTCTCGCACAGATTTGGTTAGTAGCTGGCTGGTCTGTCGGAGGATACATGCACACAAAGCGACACTAGAATAAAAACGCAAAGCTATTATTTGGCTAAAAAGATTGAGGATAATCAAATCATAAAGTAAGGCTTCGCAGACACCTCCTGCCTGACTTTCGCTCCTCCCTCTCCTCTCCTCGCTGGTTCTCCCCCTGTCTCTACCGCGGCTCACTAATGAAAGCAAAATCGATAGATAAATAAATGAATAAATCCATATCAATAAGTACACCTGTCTTCTGCTTTTCTCCTCCGCTGAAGCAAAGAAAGGAGGAGGGGGAAGCGAAGCGGAGCCCTTCTTCTTCTTCTTCTTCTTTTACGCTGTAGTGTCTTTTCTTTGGCTCTGCTCCGCCATCCGCCGGTGTGTATCTCACTCTCTCACTCTCTCTCTCCCTCTCTCTCTCCCCAGCCTCTTCCTGTGTGTATTCTACGTGTGTGTGCGCGCGTATCTGCGTCCCCTCAGTTTATTCTGGGAACCCCGGTGGTTTCGGTCCTTCACCGCGCAGCCTGAACGCACTCTGGCACGGCGAAGCGCTCCGTCCGGGAGACACACTGAGATACCCAGCCCCCCTCTCTCTTTTCTTTTCCACCCCGCGTTCATTCCCTCCCCTCTCTCCCCCCGCGGTACCCCCCTCTCTCCCTCACCCCCACACCCTCACATATATGCACATATACATGCACACAAACACACTTTCTTTGTCAGTTTAGTTCTTACATTTCACTTGATCCATATTGAAGTGGACGCATATTACACCAATATAATATATATATATATATATATATATATGTATGTAAAATACATTTCATTAAATGCTGTCTGTGTTGAATTGTTTTACACATATAAACACTCTCCATCTCGCCGTATGTCCACTATAATCCCGCACAAGACGAGCACGGAACCGGCCAATTGATCCTCTGATTACTTCATTATAATAAAGCCAATAATCACATCATCGCCGAGCTCTGGGAAATCGATCGCCTCTTCACAATGTGCGGACATGAATTCATGGTGTGGTGGTGGGGGGGGGGGGGGACCTTTGATGTATATTTCAGCAGGTGGATCTCTCTCTCTCATATAGATTTACGTGGGTCTGGCTAACGCAAGGTCACCTGCAGCACTCAACTAATGTAGGTTTTTCCCCTCACAGAGGTGAATAATCAAAGCCTGCAGAGCCACGGGTGTTAAATTAGTAATTATGTTGGGCTCGGGCAGGCTGCGCGCGCGCCTGCGTGCGTAAAATGTCAGTTAAGCTGAATCTAAATTGACTGTTTTTCCTATTAAGGGTCGGTGGGAATGTTTTAGTTGGCCGTGCTGTGTGTGTGTGTGTGCACGTGCGTGTGTGTGTCCGAGGGAAGGTGCCTCGCGGCCATCAGCTCTCCCCGCTCCTCATACAGTCTCCTGGCTGTCAGACGCCCAAATCTGCGCATTTACACTCTAGATTATCGCCGACATGGATTTTTTTAAATAGAAAAATCTATAGGCTAAATATCGTAGTCAATAAAATAAAATAGAGCAAAACACACACACACACACACACACAGCGCGCGCGCCTGTCTCCCTCTCTGCAGCCTATACACTCCGAGGTGGGACTGGGCTGTTAATAAGTTATCGATCAATTATGGCCCTCGTATATGGAAAGGCCTCGGGCTCTCTGCCAGCGCTAATGTCTATGCAGGGAGAGAAAGGAAATGTCGAATATGAACTATCTGCTATCATCACCAGCGTCCTGATCCGCGGATGTAGTACTGCAGTACTACTACAGACTACTACTAGTACTGTGTGTACTAGCCCTGCAGCAGCTGTGCTCGTGGATAAAATACTTCTATTATCACTGATGTTGCTTAAACAGCTGTTAACTACTACAGGTACTATAGTTATTATAGTAGATACTATTTACTACAATACTACTACTATACTGCTACTACTTTTTCCTCATACAGCTCATACTGACACTATACTACTACTGCTCACACTATAAGTTTGTATTAACTTCTTCTAGTCTACCACCTATAGTAGTACCGATACTGTGACGCTGCGGCCTCTTAAAGTACTTCTTAATATTAACTTGTTCCTAATTCTACTGTTTCTACTATTATTAATATCTGTTAGTGCCACTAATGCTGTTATTTCCTGTATTTCGTACTAGTACTGTGAGTACTGCTTCAGCCTCTTCTCCAAGTACTCATCATTTAGTAAAACAACAGCTTTTATAACTTGTTCCTTCTGCTACTGCTTCTACTATTAATAATACTTATTTCCTGTATTTCTACTTGTATGTTTACTGTGAAGTATATTGCAGTTTCTACTACAGTACTACCTTTAATTGAGAGCATTTCCGTTGCTGCTGCAGCTTTTGATGTCACGTATGCAGACACACGTCACATCACAAAGGACATCGCCCCCCCCCAAATAAAAAAGGCCCCTCCCCATTGACAGATGACATCCGCGTGTCCAAAGGGCGACAGGGAGGACAAGAAAAGGAGCAATAGGAGGAGAGCGAGGAGAAGCCATATAAAGAAGCGACCGGTTGTCCCTCAAGAGCCCCCCTCTCCACATACGGGCGAGCGCAGAGGAGCCCCGATCCAAACTCCTTCCAGACAAAAGCAATTATTTCTTGTAGAATATAGTGTGTTTTGTGCGTCCATCGCGGGAGGGGAGGGAGGTGTGCGTGGTTTTGAAGGAGAGGTGAAAAATATGGCGCACGGAGGGCCTCATCAATAGCAATATGTTCTTTTCCCCTTCTGTTATATCTATCCTTTTATAACTACTCTGCAACCTGCTGCAGTTGCTTTGTCTGACATCGTGGGCTGATAGGCCATAGTGGCCTTCTGATCAGTTACACACACAAAATATGAACACATGGACAGACAGCGGTATGAAAGGAGCCACAAATAGATTCTGCCTCTCATCTCTCACACCGAACCTGTGTGTGTGTGTGTGTGTGTGTGTGTGCAGCCCTGGAACTATGGCAAACCGTCAAATAGTGATATTTAACTGACATTTCATGGTCAACGGATATTTCTCTTTGTGATTTATAATGAGATGACAGATTCGGCCGCGGTGCACACACATGCACACCATGTGACTGAAAGAGAGATGAAAAGATTAGAGCCTGTAACACATTTCTTTGAGTCTTTTATAATATCACATTCAGCATTAATGGGCTCCGGTATTTTTTTGGGAGGTGAAAAATACAAACAAATCTCTGGAAAACATCAATGCATCCTTTTCGCTACATAGTCAGTTGCTGAATTTGATGTTATTGCTCTCTATCTGTCTGCTCTGTGTCAGAGTGTGTGTGTGTGTGTGTGAGAGAGAGAGAGAGAGAGTTCATTGTTAAATGGCAGTGTCATGTTGACAAACGAGTTGGTTGAATTAAATTCTCCCTCATCAATAACAAGAGGGGGCCAATCAATACCAGCTTACAATTATATCACCGCCTACCCCTCCACTACAGCTGTAACCACACACACACACACACACACACACACACACACACACACACACACACACACACACACACACACACACACACACACACACACACACACACACACACAGAGATAGTGCTAAAGGAGGAAGAATCATTACCTCGCTGTAACGCGGGTCTTAATATACACTAAAATATTAATACACACACATTTAGAAACACACATACACACACACACACACACACACACACACACACACACACACACAGATAGTGCTAAAGGAGGAAGAATCATTACCTCGCTGTAACGCGGGTCTTAATATACACTAAAATATTAATACACACACATTTAGAAACACACATACACACACACACAGACACACACACACACACACACACACACAGACACACACACACACACGCACACAACCCCACACACACACACACACACACACACACACAAAAGGAACCATTTATGAGACACTAACCCTAATACACACACATTATTTTTAGTATCTGACGTTTTATCTTTTTCAGCATCTCTCCCTCTCTCTCTATTCCTGTCCCTCTCATTCTCCGTCTGTGTCTCTCTCCCTTTCCTCTCGCGGCCTGACTAAGTAATCAATGCTGACAGATTGTCAATAGTCCAGTCCGGGCCCTGCCAATACCTCTCCTACATATCCATTATTCCTCTTAAGGCCGCGGAGGACAAACAGAGAAAAGAGTAAAACACGATGCTGTCGATACGCCACCTTGATGCGATCATTGAGGCAGATCAATGCTCTTGCTTACAGCTCTTGAGCTCGCCTCCAGCTCGCTGGAAATCACACTTAGCGTGAAAATTGGTTTGTGAATACACATTTTCTCTCACTGGATGTCTTCCTGTGTTCTTATCTTCATAGGCTGGGGATTTTTTATCCCATGCATATTCTCTAATATTGTACGCATAATTGTATTTAGACTTTGAGGGCATTTTTCCTTCTGTGAAGTTCCTAATGTTCATATTTCACACATGTACTGCATCTTATTTCACCCTGGATTGGTTGGAATGGATTAAAGATGTAAGTTGGAAGGGGGGAGGGATATCACCTTTTTTACACATGTATATATACACACACACACACACACACACACACACACACACACACACCAATTCATTTAAGTACATGCTTAGCAGCACACACATGCAAAGTCACCATAACAAGAAAGAAAGCATGAAAACACCAGACCAACCCACTCATGCAAACACACCATAACCTGCATGGATGCACGAAACACACACACACACACACACACACACACACAGCCTCTGGTTCACGTGCTCAAAGAGGCCCAAACAGCTTAGCTTAGCACAAATTCAGCATCAAGGCTCGAGGTAATGCCAATGACATGGATGGAGCTTTCCGGCACATGCAGCCTGGAGTGTGTGTCTGTGTGTGTGTGTATGTGTGTGTATGTGCATGTGTGTGTGTGTGTGTGTGTGTGTGCATGTGTGTCCATTGAAGACGTCGGGCGAGATGAGAGCCTTAAACACTGAGAGGATCAGACCTGACTCTCCTGGACACCATGGAATACGATCAAGAGGAAAGAGAGAGAGAGAGTGTGTGTGTGTGTGTGTGTGAGTGTGTGTGTGTGTGTGTGTGTACCAGAATAATAGCAAGACACTGCAAAAAACACTACAAATATAAGTCGTCTTTCATAAATATTCTGGTGATTATGTGCAAAGTTTGCAAATAAAAAAGAAATCTATATTTTCCTTTAAAAACAGATTTAAACTTCATAGAAAATTGTTAAATATACGGCAGAAAAAGCTGTTATGGACGATGAAAACCACCAAAAGATGCCTTAAGACCTTTTCTGTTTAAACACACACACACAAACACACACCCCTCACAACACCTCTCCTGTGAGATGTGCATCTTATTTACACAAACTTCAAATCCCTTTTCTTGTAGTACATAAACACCATCGACAAAAGTCTCAAATCTCTTTTCTCTGCATCGTTTTCTCCGTGTTTACTCTTTATCTACTTCCCCCTCTCTCTCGTCGTTCCCCTCACTCACTCACACACACCCATGTTCATACTCAGCAAGCGTGGTGTTCATGGAGAGAAAGAGAGACAGACAGTGTGTTTGTGTGTGAGAGAGAGAGAGTGTGTGTGGGTAGAAGCGGGGATCAATGAGAAATGCAGAAATCAATGCACTTAGCAGTGGGAAATCAATGGGGCCTAATCGGGATGCCAATGGCACAAGTCAAAACAATTAAGACGGAAGAAAAATGTTTAACAACCCCCCCCCCTCCCCCCCATCACCACAAACCCCCCCCCCCCCCCATGCTCACACCGAGGCCGAGGATCGACGGAGGAAGGAAATAAAAAGAGAGGGCTGAAGAAATGCAAGGGATGCTGGGATCGTGGAGAGGAAGATAACACGTATGTGTGGACGTGCTCATGGATCAACAGAATTAAATGCATTTACCTTGTTAGCTGCCTGGAGAGTTGCAGGTTTGAATCCATCGGTTTACGTTGTTGCAGCTTACTTTCACAATAATCTGTATGGTCAGAGATGAAAGAGTGGGATTCAGAGGGAGACAGTGTTACATCACATATCAATCATGGCTGAAAAAAACACTAAAACTTTTAAAAAGCTCAGAGTTCAATCGGAGCTAGGCTATGCTAACGCCTTAGCTGCTCCATAAACACTTATAATAACATCATCAAGACATTAATACAGCAGCTGCTGTCCATAGAGACAAGCCCACCACCTCCTGCATTATTCATCAGGGATGTTAATAAATGAACAGTTTAACAGACGGATTAATGTCATCAGTTAAACAGCTAAACGTGATATTAAAAATTAAATCAACTTGGAGCGTTCACTCAAGGACACGCTGCACTGCTACAACTGCCTGAATTCATGCTCATGGTCACACACACACACACACACACACACGGCAGGCTTGCAGTACACTGGTGGAACCCCCCGACAGAGTATAACACACAGCTGACAACCTCGCAGCTAAACTAATTGACGCTGTGGAGACTTGCAGGGAAAGTGGCTGCGTGTGTCCGGGACAAAGCAGGCAACACCGTGGCTTTAGGCTTGGTCGGTATTAAAGGTACAGCAGGCTATTAAGAAATCCCCCCGGTATGATTTCCAGTAGTGTCTCTCACACACACACACACACACACACACACACACACACACACACACACACTGCGCTCTCTGCGATGCTGTATTCATGCTCTGTATTGTAGTGCACAGCGGAGGTCGTCCCCGTGGTCTAACAGGCAGCTGGGCTCACAAAGATGGAGACCAAGTGTGTGGGTTTAGTCTTCAAACTACCAGCAGTTACCAGCCACATAATATATATATATATATATTAATGTTAATGACATTTTACTCAAAATGTTTTGTATGGTTTTTCTTTAACTATAGAGAAGCTAAGTCACATCCTGGGACCTTATTTAGGAAACAATATAACTATTTCTTGTTCCCAAATTATTGTGTCATAATTTACACCTATGATGGTGAACACACGCTCTCTACAGTACTTACTATATTATTTTATCCTCTTTTGGTGCTTAAAAACATCCTGCAGTAAGACTGCCAATTAAAACTAGCCTTTCATACATTTACATTTGTCTGACTGTTGATTAATGGACATCGTCCCTTTGAGAATAAAAACTCAATTAAAGGCTTGAAGGTTCGTTCCTTTTAAAGATTTTTTTTTTCCCTCCGTGAGACATGACGCCATCGAAAATCCCTCCTGTAACCGACGATTCAAAGCGAGCGCAGCTGCCTCCTCTGTGAAGAAAGAAAACTACAAATGTTTTACAGCCATCTCCGGAGTGGACAGAAGGTGAAGGTTTTTGATGGTGGAGACTCTGGGAGGAGTACGACTTTAATGCGCTGATAGAGATGAAAGGATGTGGAAGTATTGGCAGCGGGGCACAGCGGGTAGAGAGAAGACGCAGTTCTGTTAGATGCCTCCGACAGCGCCATGAAATCTGTCAATAAAATATTTCACTGTAAAAAGAATTGACTGATGGAGATGACACAAATATACCCGACGGCACGCTGGCGAGAGACGGGAGGCGCATAGGCAGCGAGAGGAGAGCCATAGAAAGGGAGAGAGAATATGAAGGTATGGCAAGGCCACATGCCATAGGACTGCAGTTGTGTGTGTGTGTGTGTGTGTGTGTGTGTTATGGGGAGGTGGCGGCGAGGTTGATCTGGGGCCAATCAATAGCGGCAGGCTCTCTTACGACCCCTGAGTTCCTCCTGGCTTGGCTGGCAGGCTGGAAATCAATGGGCCGGGCCAATAACTCAGGATGGTGTGTGGATTAGTGAACTGTCAACTAATCAGAGAGTTACTGAATCTGACACCGCGGCTATTAACCTATCGATGCGACACTTGGCTCCGACACACACTCACACACACGGAGAGATACAGATAGATACATGTATGTTATTGATGAACACAGAAACACGTATGCAAATACATGAAGGCAGCTGTTGATGCACACATGCATGAAGCACAGATGTATCCACACTCAATGTGATAAATAGCTTATTACAAGTGAATGTGAGGTTGGAGTTTATGGTATCTTTGCATACAACGGTTTAATTAACTAGTTTTCCTGTCACTCTGAATGTAATCATGTGTAAGAGAACATGGTGAAGTGTGTTTTGATGGATTGGGATCATTATGGGATATGATCTGGTTATTTACAGACAGCCAGAAGCTGCTCTGTGGTTTACGACCAGGGTTGTGTGTCCCTTTACATTGTTAAATATCAATTTTAAAAAGCATTCATGTTGGTGTTTATTCCCGTGTTAAAGGGATCATGAAGTGTGTGATTTCACTTCAGGAATATATAGTTAATTGACTGGATTGTCGCCAAATAATTGCGTTATTATCCTGATAATTATCAAAAATAATGACTCTTAAACATACTGGAATCACTTGACATTGATTTAACCTAAGTTCAGCTAAGTTAAAGTATGTGTGTCTTGTATTATGAACAAACAGCTGGTAGCGTTTTGTTATATATTCCAGAGAGAAATACATAAAAACAGGGCAGGTATGTCATGAATACGACTTCACTTGTCTGTTTACCGTAAAATGAGCTACAACAGCTTCAGAATACACAGAATATTCATTGATCCCTCCTCAGTGGTCACAGGTCATTGAGAGATAATTTGAAATGGACAGCCATCATTCAGATTTATTACATGTATTGTGTGGGCGCTGCTGCTTTGACCCCTGACCTCCACGACACTAATGTCTTTGGATGTTGGTGAACCAGAAATTGAAATGTATTCTACTGTTAAAAGTGGCCTTGTGTGTCTCACTATCTCAATTGATGACGACGCGTTTCCTGCATGCCGGAACATTCATTTATTAATGAATTCATTTTAAAATGAACACGTAGATGTTGATTCACTCGGTCTGAGAACGTTTTCTAACCGACGGTTTCCTGCACCATATATTTCTGAACATGACGGTCCTGAACGTCTCAGTCAGATGATAAAAGATGAGTTATCGCCACATTATAAGCTGAGTTGAGGTGGATTTACGCTGCTTTATATCACTGCTCTTTATCCACAATTCATATCCAGATTCCTTTGTGCGTCTTTAATATGTAGTCTGTCTGATCTTTTGACATTCTCATGTTCCTAGTGTGGGACTACAGGCTTATTCTGTGTCAAGGGTGCTGGTTCGCTTACATTATTCCCTCCTATTCTTCCGTCCTTTTCTACTTTTTTTTGGAGGGGGGGGGCCGAAAGGAGATTATTTTGGGGGGTAATTCCATTGAAACCGCTCTGAAATAACTTGACTTGGCATGTGCCTATACAAGGCTCCACAAAAGGCTCCAGGAATACTATTCAGTAATGGGGTAAAGCAAGAGAAGAAGCCGGACAAAAAGCCTGTGCGTGTGTGTGTGTCTATGTGTGTGTGTGTGTGTGTGTGTGTGTTTCAAGAGCAGCTGAAATGAGGGAGAGGAGAGAGAATGAAATCACCTGAGAGAAAATAAGACAGCTAGCGGGAGGAAAAAAAGAGGATGAATGAGCAGCAGAGAAACCATTGGAAACTAATCAAGTGTTGAGAAAAGAGAAAAGGACACGCTAGTTCGATATCCTACAAAAAAATAACACTTTCTATTCATTCATTAAGAGGGGCAATGCATAAAATCTGGCTAGAATTTTAGTTTAAACTCCGAATGAAAAGAGCTTACAGTGTTGAGGCTGTATCGTTTGTGTGCGTTGTTTTGCAGAGATACATAGCGACATGCTAACCAGCTAGCCCCGGCACGTCTTGTAATACCACTTGTATCCATGAGAGGCGATGGTGAGTCAAGAAGCCGAAGACGTAGAGTCGAAGGCTTGTCCTACAGTTAGCTGTGGCAGCTAGTATTCAGCCAGAGATAACTCCCTCCCTGCAAAACAAGGAGTTTTCTTGTTTCTGCCACTTTGGATTGAATCCAATACATCCTTTAATCATTTCTGAAAGCACACACAGCCCGGGTTACTGTCACGGTAAACTCTCAGACGTGAAGATAACAAGGTAACAGCGTTACTTTCTGACCAGATCTCAGTTTCAGGAGTTCCTTTAAAAGTTAGCGTATTCTTGTCCGGCCGTTAGTAGCTAGCTTGACGAATGAAATGTAGACGTATGGATGCAGTAGCAGAGGTGAAATGTTGTCCCTATTTGTTTGGAACATGTGGCCAGATGTTACACCAGATTTACGTATTTACCATCTTCTCAGCATTAAGGGTTTGGCTCTGATTCTTAGATTTAGGCTCGGGTAAATTAGATGAATTATATAGGGGTCTGACCATGCATTTCTGATCTGGTGGTTTTAGTTTTAGGGTAAGAAACCGGCCCAGTTGAATCTATATAGTCTGCAATGTTCCATGTTTTAACATGTTTAAATGTAAGAGAAGAGAAAACGGACTGCATAATCATTCTCAAAAAGAGAAATGAGGAGAAAATATATGAAATGAAAAATAAATAACAAGAGAAAAGGGGAAAAAAAGAGATGGAAAGGCTCCAGAAATGAGAGGAGAGGAAGAAGAGAAGTCATTTGGGGCGGAGGAAGGCTAGTTCACACTGCTGTCTGACGATAAGAGCTGCAGAGAGGAAGACAGAGTCCAGGGCTAAAAGAAAGAGGAATGGAGGCAGGTTACAGCATTACAGCCACCAAGAGAAAGGCGAGGGTGGACCTGGGTGAGGAGGAGGAGGAGGGAGGGGGGTTCATGGGCCTCCCACACACTCCGGATTAGGAAACATATGCAGTGGAGTAGCGAGGGATTAGGGGGTGAAGGAGAGCTGGAAGAAGGAAAAGAATGTTTTTTGGGGGAGGAGAGGAGGATTGAAGGGGAGGGAGGGGAACACAAGTGCTCGGCCAGGCGTATTTCCACCCCGCTTTCATCCTACAACCCCTCCTCCCACCCACTCACCTTCATCTTTGAACTGCTGGAATGACGAGATTGGTGTGCAAGGACTCGGAGGGAGACGAGGGAGGGAGGCCGCTTGCTGGCGCCATCCTTTGATTGCCGTAATTTGCTGCAAACACAAGAAGCACATCGGGGAAATTGTAAGAATGAGAAAACCTTGAACTTAATTCCTTTTAGTTCCCGTACAGCATGGCCGGTGAGTTGGTGTCGGTCCGAGTGCTGAAGGTTTTTATTCAACGACCAGGAAGAGGGAACAGAAAGCATTTTAGACTTCGTCCAGTTACGGTTTAACAGACGCATTTAATAAACAAGTTTAAAATAAGTCAGTAGACAACTTTAAACTTCAGTGTAATCGTGATGAATCTTTATGAATTGTTATTAATGTATTTTAAGTGAAATTGTGCAGGACAGCAACTTAACCTGGTTATTGGTCTTAAAATAAAATATTAAAAGATGCGTCAACATAACTCAATTAAGAAACCTGGTTTTCCATTTTTGCTAAACTTACAAAATTACTTTAAACTCTGAATTTTCACAAACATGTTATTCGGCTTGTATTACAACACAATCCCCTTCGATGAGACTTAAACTACTTGCATTAAAATGTAAAATGCTCGTTGCAAAAACCAATAAACTATCCCTAATTGTTTCCTGTAGGCTACGACAGCTCATGTCAGACTCAAGAAGCAAATCTATTTATTTACTAGTAATGTAATTAAACCATCTCTGTGCTTTATTTACAGTATTTGAGTTAACATTTAAACACAATGTATCATGGTTTTTAATAGCCACTGTATATTTTTGAAGTGTACTAAATGAATTATTCTCAGCAATGCTTGCAAAATATAGATTTTAAATATATGTATAGAACAAATATCTGATGCATGTTGAGGAACGGTCGGAGGAAATGCTGCAATAGTGCATGTGTGTGTGTGTGTGTGTGTGTCAATGGCTGGGGAGTCTGCAAGCCTGTGTGTGTGAGCTACTGCTTGTGTGTGTGTGTGTGTTGTGTGTGTTGTGTGCCTGACCGTGTGTGTCTGTGTGCATGTGTGCGTTTGGGGTGTTACGGGGGGTCATGAGTCAAGGTCAGGTGATAATTTGCCAGAAAAGCCGGCGAGAGATGAAGGGATGGGGGGACAGTGGAGCAGACGGAGAGAGAAGAAGTAGTAAAAGAGAAGGAAGAAATGATGGCAAAGTGATACCGAGGAGGACCTTGAGGCCAATCATTGAGGGAGAAGAAAACCTGCAACTGAATCTCTCCAACAATCTGTCATTGTCCTCTTTCAGCCAGTTTCCTTCAGCTTGTCTTTTGTTTTCTCCCAAATATTTCTCATTCCATTAGTTGTTTTGTCTCCACTTCACATCGCTCACCTTCACAATTAGAACAAATTTGGTATAAAAATGTGCTTTTTTTTTATATGAAACAATTGACAATATATTTCATTTGTCCACCAAATTCCTCCCTCCCTCGCTAGACCGCCTTGCACAAAACACACAGGAACACACACACACACACACACACTCCTGGCCCAGAGAGGTCAACCTCTGGTGGATGAGGTCAGGTGTTTGGGATGAAGTTGACCTATGACCTTAAGGGCATGATCGCCGGCTTGCATCCTAACCAGCTGGACGATGAGGCCAGCCGTCCAACTATCGTTGAAAGTGTGTGTGTGTGTGTGAGAGAGTAGTATATGATTACCTATGTACACTATATTTTTGTGTGTGTTTTGGTGATGTGTGTGTGTGTGTGTAAATGCATGTCCTAATGTGTGTGTGTTTGTAGTGAGAAATTGGATTTACCTCCTCAGTCTCAGAGGGACGGGGTCGGGGCTGCTTGTTACCGACGCCGAATAACAGAACAATATTGATCAGGCCGGGGTCATCCATTGACGGATCCTGTCTTTAGTCTTTCCAGCAGACGCTCATCGCTTCCTGTCTTCTTCCTTATTCGGGGTTAATATCTCATTAACTGCTATTATCTCCACACCGGTCACCACGGCAACAGCCAGCGGGACAAGAGCTGACAATTCCTCCGTAGCCTCCATTCTGCGGATCAGACAAGCAATGACCAGATTATTGGAAATCAATCCAAGGGGAGTTACTGTTTCTCTGACCTCCCAAGCTTCATTTCCACTATTTATTGAGGAGCGCTGGTCAAATGTCGACTATTGTGAGGTTTACACAGATGTCAATACTCGCGATGACGTGAGTCAATACATGCAACGGGCATCGTGATCGTGGTTAATCATTTTGAGGTTCATAAATCAGACGTTAGCTGGAAGCCATTTGATGTCAGAAAAAAAAGGAATTAGTTTGATGGATTGAAAAGATTTCAGATTTATTATTTATCTGCTGGGATTATTGTTTATTTTTTTTTTGCTGATTGCACCATTTTTGATACTGTAAAATGTCAAGCAGAAATTAAAACTAGACTCCTAGATAGTATCAGTTAATCTGGAATTAATTCATTTTATACTACTGAGTAACACAGAGATGACAGTGAACCGCGGGGGGTAGGAGTGGGTCCATATGTGAGGGGCTTTTATTCCTTATCAGTCACTGGACAGTCCTGATCCTTATTCTCCACGGAGCGAGGCAGGAAATATTATTTAACAGCCTGCAGTTTTTAGCTGAGCGACACAACAGTACTGTCACAGTATTTTGATGATTACATTTTTTTCCTTCATAATAATTGGTTGATTTACTAACTTATTAAATGTATACATTTTAAGGTGAGGACGTTTAAAAAATATATAAATGTAATCATTAAAAAAGATGATCAGATACACCAATAATTATGAATAACTGTAACATTGAAGTTGTCCATTTTGAAGCTCAAACAGTCATATATATATATATATACACATACATACATAGCCTCAGCGCTATATTATTATGTGGAATTAATTCAATAATGATATAATAACTGTATTTATCTGTGAATACCCTGCTCTTGTGTTTTATTGGGGTATAAAGTAACCTAACTAACTGCACAGTAAATTAGGGACGTTATCTATTAGCAGTTAGCTTAGCATTAATAGAGCTAGTGTTTTTATTATAACGGTATAATACATCTTAAATGGGTTTAAATAGCCCAGGGACGCTAATTCGCTTCGTACTAACGACACTGGATATATTATGGGATGTAACGGTGGAACTGAGGAGAGAGCAGCGTGTGGCTAGCTAACGGAAATGCTAATGCTAGCTTAGCGTTGATAACTTTGTAAGCTAAAGGCTAACTCCAATGAGCCGACCTCTCGCGCGTCGCCTAGCAACGGCAGTGTTCCATAACGTCCAACTAATCCAAACTAAAAAAAAAACAAACCAACGTCTGAATCCATCCGGGTTCTATGGCGCCATTATCATTATCATCCGGGTTCTACGGCGCCATTATCATTATCATCCGGGTTCTACGGCGGCGTTATCATTATCGGGGCCCACAACAGGCTACTTACCCATGAATCACATCGCGCCGGCTCCGCCTGGCGGCGTCTGCGTCCCGCAGAGAGAGAGGGGAGAGAGCCGGCCTGATAATGATGATGAGCCGCGGTAATGGCGGAGTGGCCGGCTGACCTTTGACCCGATGGGGGGGTCAAGGCGGCGGGGTCTGTCTCGTGAGGTCGCGCTGACAGACGCGCTCTCAGCAAATTGATGAAAAAAAAAAGGTAATGGGGTCTGTAATAAAAGCACGCAGCAGCCGTCACCAAATAACCACACAATGGCGTCAGTGACAGTGATGACGTACAGGTGTCACGTGTTACATCGGGTCGGCGCAGTCTGCTGCAGAATAAATGTTTCCAATCACACCTGCAGATGTTAAAAGGTGGTCGCGTTTGTGTCTCAAGTGCACAGCTTGTGTTTTGATTAAAAGCGTATCAATAATTCAGCGCTTCTGCTTTTTATTTTTCTCCAAAGAGGAGTTTGTTGGCCTTTTTCTCGAGATTCATAATTTCACGAAGCAACTTAACAACATAAAGGTCACGTTTAAATATTAATTTGGATTCTAAGTTTCACAGAAGCACCAGTGTTTTGTAATTTCGACCAGGAAGCTGTGGTAAGCATCGATATGAAATTGTGGTTATTATTCATCAATTCAAATGGAAGGCAAACTGTTTTTGGTTTGGATGGAAAATCGATCGATGACAAATGGACTTTTGAAAGCCGTGGCGGTTTTCAGACACAATGAGGACATTTATCTCCCCCTGAGGTCAGTCTGTAACTTTATTTACAACATTATATTAAACTACACGTGAAGCCTAATGCATATTACTTACATATATTTTCACGTATGCAAAAAAACAAAAAACAAAAACGATTTAACTAAATATCATAAAATGCGAATTAAAGTGTCTTTTAAACGCTGATATATTTCTATGTCTTTCGTATAATTTATTCATGCATTAAATTTCGTTTCCGTTCGTTTGCTGCTGTTAATTAAACATTTCTCTCCCCGATTTTAAATATTTTTCATTGATAAATAATCCAATTCTTTCCCGTTCTTCCCGCGCATCGGTAACAGGCCATTTACATTCGATGCATGAATCAAAACTTCACTCAGATGAACGCAAATGACCGCAGAGTGACTCGCTGCTGTACGTTATAATGATATTTGGCATTTATTATGACACATAATAGCAGAAAAAACACGTTTTCACCGACTCTGGCTTATTTGCATATAAGCAAACATATTTAAATCCACGGAATAATCATGAAAGCTTCGTGCGTTTTGTTTAAATTTGACAAAAGTAGACGACGTTTTTATGACGTAAACGAAAAAATAATGACAGAATCAAAATAAGTTTGAATAAACTATCGAGAATTTTAATGCAAAAAAATATATATAATAATTTAAAAAAAAAACGGTTTTAGAGATGAAAAACAGTATCCAAGTCAGGTTCCTTTTAATTTTTAACGCGTAAAGAGAGCGCGTGCATGTGCACTAAATGATCAGTTTAATGAATCAAAACATTGATTCATTAAACATTAAAACAATGAAAGAACACCTGCTGATAATGTCTTCATTTAATAAGTGACTCCTCAACCGGACTACATGATGATATGATTAAAACACATCAGGATTATATATATAATAAGATCAGGCGTGTTATTGATCATAAACAGCTCGTGGTCCTCGCGCGTAAAAACCCGGATTGTCAGGAAGAGCAAAAGGCCTGAAATAAAAGATCAGCTTCAAACATCAGACCTGCATTCAAAGAAAATGAAACACTCACACCGGAACTGGCTTAAGAAGCGCGTGCAGACGTACAAATGTGCGTGGCGACGCATTGATCACTGCGTATCGATCGGGGAGTCGTCGTGTTTAGAGGGATCAATGGCTCCCATGGCGCGCGTGTCTGTCTCCGTGTAGGGTTCACGTGGACAGCAGATTTTTTAGGGCCGAGTGTTTACCCTCCAGATCAGGGTGGAAATCCCATTGACCTGCACGCGCGTGTGTGTGCGCGTGTGTGTGTGCGTGTACATCCCTGACTGATAGGATTCCATTAATTTACCTGCAGCCTCGGAAACCAATGTCCCGGATGGACGTCAGTGTGCAGGACGAGCCTCGGAACCACGCGGGGTGGGTTTGGTGAGTCCAGCTGTGAAGAGTGAACATGGCTGTGTTTTAATCACACGTTTCAAAAAGTCTGGACCATAAAACAAACTGATAGGAGAGCTCGTGCACGGGGAAAAGGGGAACCGGGTAAATCATTTCTTCTCATTTCAGTTCAGACGAAGGAGGAGGAGGAGGGAGGAAGGAGGAGGACGTCCTCGGCAGGTTGTTCCCCTCAAAGCACCCCTCCATCCTTTTAATTGATTTCTCATAATTAACTCAGTGTGTTCATCGATTTCCCCGCGACCCCCCAACACCGCCTCAAGATCGGCAACCTCATTATTTCCACGTTAACCCGCATAATCCCGAATAAATACGGAGCACATTCAATAACTATTAGACTCAGTTTCCTTCGGAGGACCTGGCACCGGGACCGGATGGTCTGGAGGAGGGAGAAGTCTCCAGCATTTGATCAATTAACCTAATTAAAAGCAGCAGATCAGGTTGTGTTGATGTGGAGCTGAAGCCTCTCTGTCAGGGTCAGTGGTTTTGTAAGAGGAGGAGGAGGAGGAGGAGGAGAAAGAGGAGGAGGTCAAACAAACCTGCAGGTGGCAGATAGTTCAGCTCTTCTTCTGCATCCGTCATCAGCATCTTCTCATTCTAATGATGCATGAGCGTGGTGTAACTTTTCACCTTTTGTCTTCCCGTCTGCAGGATTTGGATTCTGTTAACTTTCAGAAAAACAAACACATTAAATCACAAGGGAAATTAATTTCACGCCTTCTCTTCCCACAAGCTAAAGTCATACATTGCCTAAGTGTTGTGTGACACATTTCTACTCGTGTGAGTTTGGATCTCAAATATTTTTGTCACTTAAAGATGGAAAATGAGCCGAATCCGACTCATTCATATAATTTTTCCGTGCAATTAATAAAGTCAATATTTATCTTGACTTGGGGGAAAAAAGAATTTCAGATTTTTTTTTTTACAAAAATGAAAACTCACTAAACTGGAATCCCACTGGGGAGAATATGGAGTGCATGCACTATATTATACTGAATGTGCAAGGCTATCTATGTGTAGAAAAATATATATTTTTATGAAAACAGTCAAATAGAATCCAGCTGCAGAGAACAGGACATAAAGGAAATGTGACGAGAAGAAGAAAAAGGACACAAGACATGAAAGTTGACAGAAAGAGAACAAAGCCGAGAAGAGTGTAAGTGAGGACGAGATAATAGAGTGGAGTAGAGGGAGGGAGGTGGGTGATGGTGTTGGTCATGGGGGGTTAAAAGAAGGAGGCGTTTAAAGCTGGTGAATTAAACGCTGTGAGGCCCTGTGTCCTCGGCACGTGCACCGGGCCTCCAGAATAAAAGGAGCTCCGGCCCATCTGGCTTTTTAAGAGGCAGGAAAGAAAAGGGAGAGGGAGAGGCCGGGAGACACAGAGGGGAAGCAAGACGGGGGAGAGAGAGAGGAAATAAAGGAGGGAGAGAGGGGTGCTGTATAATAGTTCAATGGAAAGGCCGAGGCGGTAACACAGCTCAGGGTGCTGGATTCCCTCCAGGTCACCATTAATAGTGAAAACAATCAAATCAAACAGTGTTGTGATGAAAGGTGGAGGAAAACACGGGAGAAGAACGGACAAATGAAGAAGGGAAACGTGTGTGTGTGTGTGTGAGTGTGTGAGGCGTATGTATTCAGAAACGGTCAATGAAACACACTCACCTTTAATCTATACGTGTCCTTCACAGGATTTTTCTTTACCTTCACAGACTCTCGCTCTCTCTCTCTCACACGTACACACCTTACCTCTCCTGTACTCGGCATCTTAGCTGTTTCCATGACGACGGAGTTGAGACTGCAACCAGAAAGGGTGTGTGTGTGTGTGTGTGTGTGTGTTGACCGCAGCAGCAGCAACAGAAGAAGAAGCAGGTGATGAGGCTCGGCTCAGGGCAGATAGAGCTTCAGCATCTTTCCCGTCTAATAAAAGTTATATTGAGGTCATAAAAGCAGACGATGAAAAGAAATGGTCGCCACCATTTAAGGAGACAACGGCAGGTGAGAGAAAATGAACTGGACGCGTGTTTAGGAGGAAAGTTAACGGAAGTGAAATGGGATACTTGAGTTTCTGTAGCCGTGGTGTGTTCAGGTGTTCCCACCGTGGTGTGTTCAGGTGTTCCCACCGTGGTGTGTTCAGGTGTTCCCACCGTGGTGTGTTCAGGTGTTCCCACCGTGGTGTGTTTAGGTGTTCCCACCGTGGTGTGTTCAGGTGTTCCCACCGTGGTGTGTTCAGGTGTTCCCACCGTGGTGTGTTCAGGTGTTCCCACCGCGGTGTGTTCAGGTGTTCCCACCGCGGTGTGTTCAGGTGTTCCTACTGCGGTGTGTTCAGGTGTTCCCACCGTGGTGTGTTCAGGTGTTCCTACCGTGGTGTGTTCAGGTGTTCCTACCGTGGTGTGTTCAGGTGTCCTAAAGCAGCATGCATTTCCTTATTTAACATGCGCTCCCCTGCTGGGACATGTCCTCTGTTAAATAGAGCGCTCACACACTTCCTGTCCCCGGCATCAGGCTGCTGTGTGAGTAAACAGTTAATGAAGACACAGAGACAGTAACGTGTTTCATTACAGGCCGTGAGTCACGTGGACGAGTGTTTTTCTAAGGGGACGATTGATTGATTATAGATATTTATGTTGTTGGTTGTTAATGTTGCTGCAGTGTGATCTTAATAACCACAGTAATAATTCAATGTCACCATGAAAAGTAAAGACCATGATTTATCAACTCAAACACAGTATATTTACATCTGACCACTGACAAAATTAATGGTACATTATATTTTCTATATATAATTAATCACATCCCTGGTCTTATTGTTCACCTTTTTAACAATATCTGCTAAAAAAACAAGTATCAGGTAGCACTGTCCCCTTGAATCCAGGTCCACAGGGTTAATACCGGGTCTAGAGGGTTGAAACCAGGTCCACAGGGTTAATACCGGGTCTAGAGGGTTGAATCCAGGTCCACAGGGTTAATACCGGGTCTAGAGGGTTGATACCAGGTCCACAGGGTTAATACCAGGTCCACAGCGTTAATACCTGGTCCACAGCGTTGATACCAGGTACACAGGGTGGGTTGAAACCAGGTCCAGAGGTTTGATACCATGTCCACAAGGTTGATACCTGGTCTAGATGGTTGATACCTGGTCCACAGGGTAATTACCTGGTCCAAAGGGTTGATACCTGGTACAAAGGGTTGATACCTGGTCCACAGGGTTGATACCAGGTCTAGAGGGTTGATACCAGGTCCACAGGGTTAATACCTGGTCTAGAGGGTTGATACCTGGTTCATAGGGTTGAAACCAGGTCCAGAGTTTTGATACCAGGTCCAGAGGTTTGATACTAGGCACACAGGGTTGATATCTGGTACATAAAGGATGAAACCAGATCCAGAGGTCTGATACCAGGTTCATAGGGTTGATACCAGGTCCAGAGGTTTGATACCTGGTCCACAGGGTTGATACCGGGTCTAGAGGGTTGAAACCTGGTCCACAGGGTTGATACCAGGTCTAGAGGTTTGATACCAGGTTCAGAGGTCTGATACCAGGTCCACATGGACTATTATCTCCCCCACTCCTTCATGTGAGCAGGAACTTCTGGGTAAAAACGTCCTGAAAGCAGCAGGAAGCTTCACGTGGATTAACACGAGGCATTAAAACGTAGATTATAATCTGGAGGATCACATGAAGAGGTCCAACATAAACCTGCTACTGACCAGGCCAGTGTTAGAGACATAATATTAGACATAATAACTTCATAATGATGCTGTCTTTCACACTTCCGGGGAGTTAAACTAAAGAGCTACGAGACTCCGCTTGATGCTCAAAGACATGTTAAATAGAGCCGACAGATCCTCACCTTCATGCAGGAGGGCATCGAGCGCCACCGTGTGGTCCAAAGTCTGAACTGCAACAGGTTGACCAACAGCCTTCCTCATCATCCGCACGGCTGTAATCAAGTAAACACATCCAGCGTGGTCGACTATGAGATCCACATGAAAAACAAGCTCATTCATCATCAGTGTGGGACGCAAGATGATTTCAGATGGGTTCATTTATTTAAGGGGAGACGAGAATATATCACCATGAATCCTCCCCAGTTCATCACTTAATTAACATCTTTTTTTTCTGTTACGAGTTGTCTGTAAATGTATGTTTAAACGTGACAATAAAGCATTATCTTATTAAAAAAGTGCTGATTTTCATACATTTTCAGAACAGAAATCTGAATCTGAACGAAGCCAGGTTCAAAATCCTTGTTTCATTTTGTTGATATATTTATTAGTCTGCAGGGATTTCTCTTTGTTTCACTCCATAAATCAGAAAACTCCATTATATATATAAAAAAAACATATTCACCATGTTTTAAGAAATAAACAAATCATGATATATGAACAAGTTAAACCTTCAGAATATTGATAGGAATGAAAGTGTAAAGTTTATGGAGATTTAGAGAGAAAAAACAATTCATTTTAAAGGGTATGAAATGTAAAATGACATACATGTTGAAGACACTGCAGGTGAATATGTTAAAAATGATTTAATTAATCAACATGTAACTTCCACAGTTGATTATTTATATTAAGAATATTTTTCTTTTAGTCTTCTGAAAGGTTAAATACACAAATGAGGCATTATAACTGTACTTTTAGTAGAAAATGTTCAAATAAACAGCTAAATGTGTATTTAGGATCTTTCCACTAGTCTGACTCATCTTATGGACGCGAAATAGCCCCAAATATCTAAATTCATGAGCATGAAAAGCTTGTTTTTGCCTTAAAAAGAATTCTGATCCTGCAGAAGCTTCTTCCCGGACACGGTCGTTTGGACATTTTCCCATCGGACGGAAGGGAATCGTACTCCTCGCCGTGTCCGGTGAGGTTTTTTGTTTCATGCACGTTTAAACACAGATTTGTATTTATGTTCTGCCACGAAGTTCCCTCAGACCCACACGGAGCAAACAGCAGCACTGAAATGTGTCTGAAATCAGTCACACGGACGCAGCGGTCCAAGCTGCACAGGGACGGCTTGATAACCCTGCAGTGGGTAATGCAGGATATTGGAGGGGAAGGGGGCTGGGGGTCTGGGGGTCTGAGGGTCTGAGATTGGCTTTGCACGGACGCCTTGTGACTCTAAGATCCTATTTGGTCCACTGGCTTAAAATCTAAAAAAAAAAAAATCTTGGAACTAAGGTGCTTTTGACCAGATAAGTCAAGCTGGATGTGAATTTGTATTCTGAACCACAGCCGGGCGAAATGTTTTAAACACAGAAGCATTCCTCTGTCACATTTAACACAAGTGAGCTCCGGTCGACAAACACACACAGAATCAGTGTGTGTTCTGTTCAAACGTGGTGCTGAAGGTTTTCTTCTCTGCCACATAAACACACTTCTTATATGCCTCCAAATGTCTCTTTTCTAACAACAAATGAGAACATTTCTTTTAGTTTTAGTGTCCGAATCAGTTGAGAGAAAAAGCTTTTGTGCAGCATTGTTGGTTCACATCTTCTTTGCGTGTTTCTCTTTTAGCTGCCGCCGTCGTGCTCGTGAAGAAGACGACGATGGCGATGAAGAGCGCCGGTTCAGCCCCGCCGAGGAGACAACAAACACGCTCAGCTCTCCTCCAGCAGGTTTAATTAAACACAACACAGCGGGAATGTTCTGGTACTCGCTGCTATCTGACGGACTGCTTTGTGGAGTTTGTGTGATCATTTTAAACATCTGATGATGATTTTAAAACACATTTCCTTCCCACTCTCACTCTAAAAAAAGCCCCATGATTCATCCCTCGGTAACCTTCATTAGGGGTCTAGAATATTCTCCTCCACAGTCCATTTAGAGAGAACATAATCACTTGATATATAAAAACAATAATATATAACAATATGGAAATAAACAAAATGCCATAAGGGAGTTGTTTTATGTCACAGAATGGCCTGTTTTTCTTTCTGCTGGAATGTAAATGTGTGATCTGTGCACCTGGAACCTTAATATCACACTGTGTTTGTGTATCTAACTGTCTGCTCGGAGGTTTTCCAGCAGGTTTTGAGTTTCTCTTTAATTTATAAATCACCTGATAATTCCTTCTAAAGCACAACTAGTTTCTTTACATTTGTTTTCTAAATAAACTAAATAAATAAAACTAAACCTGAATAAAGCGGATATTCTTCTGCTTGGTATAATATACAACACACACACACACACACACACACACACAGAGAGGAAGAGAGAGACACAGATGGAGGGAGAGAGAAAGAGACAGCGACCACATACAACAGCATTCATTATTAACACACCCAATATAGCTGGACTGGACACCGCCCTCCCCCCTCCCTCCCCATTAAGACACACACACACACACACACACACACACACACACACACACACACACACACACACACACGCACACACACAGACGACCAGACCCCTCCAAGACCCTCCCCCTGACCCCTCGACCTAGGCACCATGGCAACCCTCTGACCCATCACTGTTGCTGTGGTAACAACCTTGGAGCATGTCTGACCACTGCCCCCCCCACCCCCACAACACACACACACACACACACACACACACACCAGCCCTACAGCCGCCCCCACTCCTGCTCCACGCCGAGCCGAGGCAAACCGATCGATATTCTATCACACAGAACAGTGGAGCGAGAGAGAGGAGGCCACGGGCCAGCCAGATTACAGGGAGGGGGGAGGCAGGGGGGAGGAGGGGGTGTTGGTCGTTGACAAAAAGAGAGACAGTGTGTGTGTGTGTGTGTGTGTGTGTCGGAGGAAACGAAAGGGGTTTTAGGGAAGGTTGGGGATGTGTGTGTTGGTGAGCTGTGCAAAAAGGGGTGTTAGCGTGCGGGTGTAATCAGGTAGGAGATTGAGAGAAGATGTGTGTGTGTGTGTGTGATTTGGAGGAAAGAGGGAGGGGTGAGGGGTGTGTGTAAGTGGTAGAAGATTGAGAGAAGGTGTGTGTGTGGTGTGTGTGTGTGTGTGGGGAGGGCATCATTATGAGCTGCAGCTATATAACGCTTCTCCTCTCTTTTTAGTCTAACACATGTTTGTTAGTGTGTGTGTGTGTGTGTGTGTGTGTGTGTGTGTGTGTGTGGTATGAACTGAATAGTTTTATTGGAGTGTCACACACCCGAGGGTGCCCCGCCCTCTAGATAATACTCAGATTACAGGCAGAGAGGAGAGAGGACGCGGAGGAAACCGAGCACGCTGATGGGAGAAGATTTAACGAGTCAGATGGCTGCAAAGTAAAATCCTCGTTTGTTCGTGTGTGTGAGGGACGAAGAGAAAGCCACAGGAGAAATAAATACCAGCGTGTCGTAGTATTTCTGTAAGAGGACAGAGTATTAACAACTAATTATATATCATTTGTTTTTTAAATAATGTATTTACACACGTCGCTTTTGGAAATTGCAATAAAAAAAAGACTTATATAATTATTATTGTTGTTTTTTTCATTGTTGCTGAGAATGAACAGAGGGCTTTTATGACTGTAAATAATTAATAAGAGTAATATTGTGTACGTTTACAATGACACTGTAAAACACGTTATTAAAGTTTATTATTATGGTTTCTTTTACACATAGTTTGGCTGTTTTCCACGACGTTGCTGCTTCATATGGACACACAGGTGAAGTCTGTTAATAACTAAGATGTAAACGGCAACTTTAAAAGTATTTACAGTTTCATTTAATTCTATGAATCCACATAAACATGAAGAGAAATCTGCTGCTCTTCTTCTTCACAGAGAAATATAACATCTTTGGCCTTTATCTTTGTTTGATTGTATATAAAGCAAATATACACGTGTATGAATTACACTGAACAGAACTACGTATTAATATTCCTGACTCGGTGGTCATCAAACATAATGTAACAGGAGACGAGCGGTTAACTGCAGTCAATGAACGGCAAGAAATCCTAAAATGTTGGAGAGAAAAACAATGAAGTCTCAAAGGAGGTGACCTATATCCCTGGGTTAGAGGGGTGTGTGTGTGTGTGTGTGTCAAGTGGGCAGGAGCAGTCATTTGCCCTGAAAGCCTTGTAATAGTATTCATGAAACATGGACACCCTGTGTGTGTCTGCACAACACACACACACACACACACACACACACACACACACACACACACACACACACACACACACACACACACACACACGGAAAAACTATGGAACCTGAACCGGGTCACAGGATTTTTTTTAAAGGTACATGATTGTAATTAATATCCATTTTTGATCAATTTGTCTTAAAAAAAAAAAAAAAAAGAGTCAGGAAATATAGGAATATAGAAGTTATTGATACATAACCGAAACAATAAAAACCTAATTGGGGCTGAAAGTATCTGTCTTAGTGAAACAGCATAGGAGGCGGGACTTAACGATGGGAGGAATCTGATTGGATGGTTCACCACCTTCTCTAGCTCTGAAAGTTACAGATCGACTGATGGATGATGTCATGATATTACTGGTTGAAATAGTTTGGTACTAGCTGATGTCAGCACACATCATATTTGTTTTTTTTCATGAAAAAATAAATAATATTCAGCATATATCGTTAAATAGGTGAACAATATGAGCGGGGATGTGATCTGAAAGTGTTCCAAAGCACTGATAGCTATATATTATTGCATTTTAGTGATCTCACTTTTTAATAATGAGATGATTTATGTCGTAGAGCAAAGTGTTAACCTCAGACGTTATTTCAGGCATTCAACTGAGAGCACGTTGACTCCGAGATGCTGGAACGATTGTTTGTGTTTGCTGATGAATTAATCGCTCATACATGTAAGCAGAAGTTTGATCCATCTATCAGTGATTGAATGTTGTGTATTTTTATTTTCTGTGTAAACCTACTTGAGTCAGAATGATGAGCAGTTCAGGAAATAAACCCTCTTTCTTTCTCTCTCCAGCGATCCAGAACTTCAGAGCCAGGAACAGACCTGCAGGTAGAAGACCTGCAACGTAAAATTGACTTCCTTTCTGTCAAAACAGCTACAATAACCACAGTGAAGATCCTAAATGACCGTGGGACAGAACCAAACCCCCATTCTTTGTAGGAACGTTGTGGCCAAAATCTACTTAAAAGTGGTATGTTGTGTTCACAGCTGTTTTCTTCTGCCCCCAAGTGGCCAATCAGTGAACATCTGCTGAGGAAGATCATGTGAAGGCCTGGTGGTGGGAATCATTTTCCTGTTACCTGCTGTATAAGGTTTATGTTCCTGAAAATATGAATGGTTTACTGGTTATGAGTTGTTGAAGTCCTCAGGTGAGGGCTGGACTGATGGATGCTGTTGTCCATTTTAGACTGAGATGAAGCATCTGGAAATAAAGTGCTTCTTCACTTGAAAATAACATCCTGCTCCTTTTCTGGTCATACTTGTATTTCAGGTTCCTACTAGAACATGTTATATTTATTTTCCCATCAGGCTGTGCTGCAGTCTCTCTGTTTGACCCCCTGCCCCTCCCTCCCAAAAAGCCCAGTCTGCCCTGATTGGTCAGCTGGTCCACCTCTTAATGCTTGTCAGAAACCATAACCAGATACCAGGATAGTGATAGTGATAACATGAATATCAGCCTCTTGTTCTTCAGCTCCTCTTCCTCTAGACGTCCAAACGGAGGACGTTTTCTCTTCTCAACATGGAGACTCCACGCTCAGCTCCTCTCTTACTAGCTTTGTTTGAGGGCGGGACAAACGAGCGGCTGGACAGACGTTATGCTGATGACATCATCACTTTACGGAGGAAAAGATTTGAATGGTGTTTTCTCCGTTCAGAAGGGGAGTTTCTGTGGACTTTAGGCTTTGATCCTCTGGAGACCTTTTACATGAACAAACTATAAACACACTAAAGCAAAGTGAAGAAGCAGAATAGGCCCGCTTTAAAAGGCAGAAAACAGATGACTTGACACTACTGCCAGAAATAAGAGTTGGTCACACAGCATTTATTTCCATTTTCTGACAAAACTCCACACAAAAACAAACTGGAGACCAAGCTGAAAAAGAGATATCCTTCTATTTTATTTCATTGCCTTTTTGTTTGGATTTTGCTGCCATTTCGCATGTTAAGGTACGGTGCCTTATTTCATATTTCCACTGATTTAAATAATGAAATCGGAGAGAAATCTCTTTTTCTGAGGACACAGAAAGATTGTATTTTTTTTAAACAGGGGTGCGGTTGGGTGGAGTTGTGGGCGGGGAGGAGGAGGGGGGGGGTAGTGAAAGTAGGTGGAAGTTTACAAGGACGGAGGGTTTGCACGCTGTTCACAAACAGACAGATAGACAGGCAGGGTGAGGAGGGGGGAGGCCGTCGGTGGGAGGGAGGGACAGTGTGCTTTGTCATGTTCGAATGAAAAAGAGCAGCTCTCAGAACCACTCCCAACTTCAAAAGAAAACTTTTATGAACAATTTTGTTTTTTAAAAAACACCCAGTCGTCTATTAAAAAACAACAACACACGCAGAAAAGAACAGATGGGGGAGGAGGGAGACGGAGAAGTCGGTGAGGAAGTGACCTTTGTTTCCACCCTGTTGAGGGCATGAGCGAAAATTTTATGGCGAGAATGACTGTTAATGAGGGAGGAGGAGGAGGAGGAGGAGGAAGGACGGCAGTAGTAGATTGGCAGTGAGTGCGTAGAAATAGAAAGAGAGAGAAGGGACACAAGTAAAGGCGTAGATGGTGAATGGCAGTGATTAAGGAGCTGGATCTGGGGCAGGAAAGAAGGAAACCAAAAGAAGAAAGAGGCCACTCATTCGCTCAGATGGCCAGTTGGGAGTCTGGAGAGAAGCTGCCATGTTGTTGTTCTGCTTGGCAAAAGTGATGGCAGTGGAACAGTCAGGCGTTTTTGTCTTTATTCTTGTAATTCTATTCTGAATCGAGGCTCACACAGCGTTGCGGTTCGAGTACACATGTGACGGTGGCAGACGAGTGCTGTTTAGACGTTGGATAGAAAAACAGGGAACAGAGGATACAGAGAGGACAGGGGAGAGTTACAAACCCATCCTCTCCTCCTCCTCCGTCGTTGGTCCGTCTCATCAGGGTTTTTTTTTTGTTTCTTTAGGGAATGAGGATGGAGAGGAGGAAGGGTAAACATTATCCTCTGGTACAGTTTGAGTATGGTGACGGGAGAGGAGGGGAGGACGGAGGGGAGGAGGAAAGAGAGAGAGATAGAGGGGAGAACGGGTGAGAAGTAAGTGATGCTTTGATAATTTAGTAGTATGTCTCTTTTTCCACCCAGCCTGCAGAGATGAAGAGAAGAGAAAAGGAGGGAAACAAGGAGAAAGAGAAATATATCAAATTATGTAATTTATTGATCGACATTGGAGCAGAAATTGTATTTAAAATGATGACGTATCCTTGATTCAGTTATACTAAAAATCTAAATCTAATATAGTTATATACAGTCAAATAGACCATAAAGCAGGGGATGCTTTAGTCCCTGTTTCCATCTTACAACTTTAACGCTTTCACAGTGTGTTTTCACTTCATGAAAGTTAATCAGCTGGTTGTTCTTAGCTCCACCCCCTCACTGTGTCACTTCCGGTTGCATAAAAACAAGATGGCGACGGCCAAAATGCTGAACTCGAGCCTTTAAAACCAGTGGGTGACGTCGCGGTGACAACGTCCACTTCTTATATACAGTCTGTGACACACACACACACACTGAATACGTGGCAGTATGTGTGAGCGTGAACGTGTGTTGTCTTACCTCCGGGGTTTCGGCGAAGGATGAGTTTTCGGATCTCATCGTAAACAAAGATGAGGAAACTGTACGGGAACGCACAGAACCACCAACTGGGCCTGAGAGAGAAGGGAGGGAACACACGGCTCGTTAACATGACTGTATTGTGATTGCAGGAGGAAGTAATCCCATTACACGAACACAGCCTTCACACACAGAGGGAGTGCAACTTACTTGAGCGGGTACATCCGTAGTGCCACGTCCATGCCAGGGCAGTAGGACAGGAAGGCAGCCAGGGCCGTTTCCTCAAACAGGCCAAAGATCAAAATCTTATTCCTGAAGACAATCGGTGCAGAAAGAGGAGTTACTTATAATACAGAGAGACGAGGGAAGACAAAGCAAGCAAAGTAACAGATGTGAGGAGATGCCTACATGTGGATTCCTACATCAGTTACTATATAATTCTACTTTTGGATCATGAAACGGCTCTAACGTTGACTTCCTGCAGGGGTTTGTGTCTGGATTATATATGCTGCGTACTGAATGGAGCAGCAAAGGAAGGGTTAAACCAGAAAAAGAGGGGAACAAACAAACAATGCCAATAATTGGGGCACTAATAAAACCTGGCTTTCTCATGACATCTAGTGGTGGCTGCAGGGAACTGCAACAACCATGTCACCATCACAACCCCCATTTCTTTCATCTTCTCCAACGCTCATTCATTTGACTTACTTCATGCCCTGCTGGAACACAGAGTTACGTCTGGTCTTGCAGATGATGACATCTGCCCACTGTACCACCACAATACTGACGAAGAAGGCCGTGTGGCACGTGAACTCCACGATCTTACGCTGCTCATAGGTCTGTGCAGGGAAAAGACAACGCAATGTGTTATCTGGTGACGATGCTGTTGCACATTCACTCAAATGGGTGAACACAGGAGAGCAGTGATGATGTCATACCCATTGCTGCCCGTAGCTGTCCTCCAGGTCGTTGGTGGAACGATCGTCCCAGTTGAGCCGAATGCCGACGAGCACAGACGGCAGAAAACCATTTTCAGCCATGATGACGAAATAGGCGAAGAACCCTCCAAGAGCTTGGATCATACCTACAGACACAGAGTCATTATAATCACTGAGATATGATCATGTGATCAACTCTCCCAGCACCTGTAGCACTGATCACAGGTCAGTACTGTGTGTTGAACACTAACACGTGACCTACCGATCTGTCCATATGCGATGCTGATGAGTCTCTCGTTGACCAGTTTGTCCCTCAGCGGGTTCCTGGGCTGGCGCTTCATGATGTCACTCTCTGCTGCTTCATAGGCCAGAGAGATGGCTGGTACCTGACGGAGGAGTTATAGCGGGTTCATTTGTGGTGTCATGTGTGTCACGGCAGCTGGTTATGTTTACAAGTTTACGAGCTTTGGTTTATTTCAACATGCTACACCTGAAACTGGTCTCACACTGCCATCGACAGCTTCCTCAACTCTTTAATTTAGTCCTCAATTCTGTGTATTTATATCACTGGCTGTTTCATTAAAATCACCACTAATTGTGTTTTTAAATGTTCCGATTATGTAATTTATGCAGCAGAAGTGACCATTATGACTCGTCTGAACTGTTGTGTGTGCTGCCGTGATGATAATCACCAGGCATGACCACCTGAGTACCTGCTTCACATGTATACAGTCCACATGTCTGTGTACAGCAGGTTTTACTGGCTCACTGGGCATGCATGAGTGTTCACAGATGCATGTATGAGTGTGTGAAGTGGGTTCATGCATGTGCATGACTGGACATAAACTCATTGTGTCTGTATGTAACGGTCTGTGAGCGTGTCTCTTACCATGTCAGTTCCCAGGTCGATGCAGAGGATGGTGATGGTGCCCAGAGGCAGCGGGATGTTGACCAGGATGAAGAACAGGAAGGGGGTGATCTCTGGGATGTTACTGGTCAGGGTGTAAGCGATGGACTTCTTCAGGTTATCAAAGATCAGGCGGCCTGTAAGGAGGAAGGTGGTGTATAAATAAAGACAGACCGCTCAATAGGTGGAGGTGATTGATGATACCGTCTCTTGTTCATCTCTCACCTTCTTCTACTCCAGTGACGATGGAGGCAAAGTTGTCGTCCAGCAGGATCATGTCGGCGGCCTGTTTGGACACGTCGGAGCCAGAGATTCCCATGGCAACACCGATGTCGGCCTTCTTCAGGGCAGGAGAGTCATTTACACCGTCACCTGTCACAGCCACGATGGCACCCTGACACAAGAGGAGGACACGCATTTTAGTGTTCATTCCCATCTAGGATGCTGTGTGGACGTGAATGCGTGTGCACTGTGCATGTACCTGTCTCTGGCAGCCTTCTACAATGATAAGTTTCTGCTGTGGGGAAGTTCTGGCAAAGACGATCTCTGTGTGGTTCCTCAGAATATCGTCCATCTGGTCCTGATCGAGTTCTTTCAGATCTGTGCCGTGGATCACACAGGCCTTGGCATCCCTGCACAGCACAGATAAAAGCTAAACTTGTACACTTCTGTATAACAATTCATAACTGAGCATCTAGTGAATAAAAAGGATTGTAAAAAGCAACTTATATCCTGCAATTGTATGTAAACTTTTAATTTTCTGTCTTACCTTGGGTTAACCTGGCTGACAGGGATGTTGAGGCGTGCAGCAATGTCCTTCCACTGTCTCGTTGCCCTCAGAGATGATGCCCACACCTTTAGCAATGGCCTTGGCTGTGATTGGGTGGTCACCAGTCACCATAATGACCTGAAATACAGGAGGAGGAAGGGGATGATGAGGTGGGCGATGAAAGGGAAGAAAAAAGAGACAAAAACTCCTCTAAAAACTGTTTTCTACAGCCTTCACATTCAGGTGGGTGCTGTGCTTCTCGAGGCCTCTTAAATGCCAGACTTGAAAGGAGCCCACCTTGATGCCAGCGGAGCGGCATTTGCCCACGGCGTCAGGCACGGCAGCACGGGGAGGGTCGATCATGGACATGAGGCCTACGAAGCAAAGGTTGTCTGTCTGGAAGTTGACGTCATCTGTGTCGAAGGCAAACCCTTTTGGATACTTGTCCTCTGGCAGGAACACGTGGCAGAAACCTGGAGGAATAAGAGACGGATGTACATACAGGAATATTATGAATTTACATTAGAAACAGGATAACACCATACAAGATATACCAAAGCATGACCCTATTGTTGAAGGGTCAGCTCAACCCCAAATGACTTCTGAGGCGTACTGTCCCTTTAAATCAAAACCGTTTCCCTATCGTCTTTAATATTTACCCAGTACTCTCTCTCCCAGTCCTCCCAGTTCCAGATAGGCGTTCTGGAAAGCCTCTTTCATCTCATCGTCCATAGGCTGCTCCTTGCCCTGCACCATGATGGTGGTGCTGCGGTCCAGGATCCTCTCTGGGGCTCCCTTCATTACCAGCAGGTAGCGGTTGTCATTTTCATCTTCAGATTCGTGGATTGAGAGCTGATGAGAACAAATTTCAGTGTTATCATGAGAACCTTTTGTGTTTTTGCATGTTTGAGTTCATTTATCACTAATCAGATCATGTGCATTATTTGTGAGTAAAGGGGACCAACCTGGTATTTGTTGGTGGAGTTGAAGGGGATCTCGGCCACCTTCTTGTTCTTGTCTCTCATGGCTTTGACGGCACCACAGGACAGCTCGATGCACTTCAGCAGGGCCGACTCCGAGGCGTCGCCGGCCACGTCGCGCTTTAGGATGGGCAGAGAATCCTGGCCAGCCTTGAACACGGCGCGGTTGCACAGAGCAGCGATGCGGGCCAAAGACACCCATGTTGTGGAGCTTTTGTCGAAGGAGGAGCCTGGAGGATGATGAGCGGAAAAGGAACATTTATTAACCAGTGGCTCAACCGGGCTGAAAGTCTGCTTGGGCTGAAACAACTAATCAATTCATGTTATAAATAACAAGAAGTAACGCTGTCTCTTTAAAACAAAGCACATTTCAAATTGAATTAAAACACAAACGCATCCCTTCCGTCTGTTTTCTCTCCGTTTTATGATCGAACAATGTAAGGGAATCTTACCAGACTGGTCCTCGGTGGTGTCGGCCTCGTGGATCTGGTTGTCGAACCACATGTGGGCCACGGTCATCCTGTTCTGGGTCAGGGTGCCCGTCTTGTCAGAGCAGATGGTGGAGGTGGATCCCAGAGTTTCCACTGCCTCCAAGTTCTTTACCAGGCAGTTCTTACGAGCCATTCGCTTGGCAGTCAGCGTCAGACACACCTGAGAGAGGAGAGAGACAGAAGCAACGAAGGAAACGGAGAGAGAGGAGGCAAGGAGAGAAGGAAAGACGGAAGGAAAGGAGTCGTCGTGATGGAATAAGAGACAAAACAAAAGAGAAAACACTATTAGGATCAATGTGGTAAACTAACAGCACAGATGAACATCTCCAGGTACTGAACTGACTTTGTGCAGCCGCATCAGAGCCATACTGTACCTGAAACCATGAAGCAAAACCCAGGAAGCAACCCGCCCTGTCACCTGGAGACGTTCACCCTGCTCTTAACAATGTTCCTCTATAGCAAAATGCACTAGGATAAAAAAAAATCTCCTTCCAAAAACAGAAACTCAGCCCAAACAGCGATGCAGAGAGAAAATGTGGCATGAACGAGTGAAGCGGTGAAGCATGGCAGCGGTGCATTATGTCGTCATGCCAAGTACGGTAGGACCCATAGGCCAAACAGAACTAGCCAAGGCCAAGCAGAAGAGGCCGGATTCAGTGAATGAAGCTGACTTGTCTTTAGCCTAATAGCATTACATTAGCTAGCCGTTGTCATTGCAGACAGCACCACGACCGGCCTGGAAGAGAGAGAGAGAGAGACAGAGAGGAAGATGGAGAGAGACAAACACAAAAACACATATGGGGGCTGCTTTGGGAGAAAGAGAAAGAGAGATGGAAAGAGAGATATAGAAAGAGACAATACACCACCTTCACCACAGGAACAAGTAGTGACGCACAGAGAGAATGTTTAAGCACAGAAGATACAGAGATATACACAGAGATGCACACGGAGACATACAGCAACATCACAACACACTGGAATAACACAAGCACAGAGAAACGGGATGCAGGGACAAAATCTATCGACACGACATCAGCCTGACAACACTGTACGCACAACCAGACAACCACACTACAAACTGCTACAGGAAAAGTTAGAGAATAGGTCTAGGAGTGCATCGTAATTCTCTTCATCACTAAATCTACAATAGAACGTGGCTCATTTATGTTCTAAACAAACCATACATACTGTCTAGTTATAATGTCAAGGATTGTGAGTTAAAAAAAAGTCCCTCTACTAGTCATGTTCAAAAAAGAGACGCGTCATGGCAACAACAATGTTAAAGGCATTTTAAAAGCCATTTCTGTCTTCTCTGATTTTGTGAAGCTTCTTAGATTTCTGTAATATATAAAAAATACTGTTTGACCCAGGTTTGACCCTGGGAACTGAGGAGGAAACAACACACACAAGGACTGTGGAAACAGACACAAGAAAAACAGCTGGAAATGAAGGAATGACACGACCTTTTAAACACATGTACACACTCTAGAAATAGGGCTGCACAATATTTTTCTGTTATATGAAAACATACAACATTTCACCTTTAAGTTTTTACAGTTACAGTGAAATCAGTTAGGAGGCTGAATTCTGTGCTCTAGAGAACATTGGCATGATAATCATATTGGTTGTAAAAGTATGAATGACCGGGACAGTCTGACCTGTCTGACAGTCGTGATGAGAGTAGCGTGCTTCCCCTCAGGGCTAGAGGGCACAGCGACCGGGAAGTGACGAGGTCAGGGCTAAGGGTGCTCAGTCAGTCGTGGTGTACGTGAAGGAGATGTGCCCTGGCTACCCACTTCACCCCTGACCCACAGAGTTTAACCGCCCCACATTGACCCCACCCAGTGAGAAAGGACTATATGTACGACTCATAATGAACCTGTGGCGGGTCGACCTTGACTGTAGGTCATCGTCGGGAAACACGGATTAGTCATGGAGCACAAGAACTGTGCCAGCTTCCTTTTGTGTCGAGCAGCAAAAAAGTTGTACGTCACAGGACAAGCAATGTAAACTAACTCGCTGCATGTGCACACCGCAATGTCGTGCAGCCCTGACTAGAAAATCTAACATCCCTGCAGCTCTCACAGATAGAAAAACATATAACAGACCTCCAAAATAAATGTCCCTCCACTAACCGTCACACACACACGGACACATTTGTTATGCCTCTGCCTACTCACAGTGACGGTGGCCAGCAGTCCCTCGGGCACATTAGCAACAATGATGCCAATGAGGAAGATGACGGCCTCCAGCCAGCTGTAACCCAGGGCGATGGACAGGATGAAGAAGCTCACGCCGAGGAAGACGGCCACGCCGGTGATGATGTGGATGAAGTGCTCGATCTCCTTGGCAATGGGTGTCTGAAGAAGTAGAAGAGGAGAAGGCTTTTGGGCTTGGAGAATATGATTTATCGTCACGTACAATTAAACGCAGCACATTTGACCTCTGCGTTTTAGCCATCAAGTCATCAGATTATTAATCTAAATGATCATTTGTACACATTATGAAACATGAAGAAGCTGAAAAACAATAATAAATGTACTAAACCTCTTAGCTGTTTTACTTACATTAAAACTTTGTATAGAAACAACCAGAGTTTCGAATAAGCAGCCCCCATTATGTTGCTGATAAAAGACTATTATAATGAATAGGGTACCTTGCCAGTCTCCAGGCCTGAGGTGAGAGTGGCGATGCGGCCCATCACTGTACGATCGCCAGTGCACACGACGATGCCACGTGCTGTTCCTGAAGTAAAGACAGTAGAGGGAGCAGGCTTTTAAAAAACACTTCTTCATCTGTTCAGAAAAGAGGACAGAAGTAGAGAAGTCTGGAAGAAAATGTAGACTGAGTCTAGTGAATGTGATGATGCTATGTAACACTTTGTCCACAGGAGGGCAGCACACATTATCATTTTCCTCTTCTACCAGTGTGAGGCGCTTAGTGAGCTGCAGGGCATCCCAGTGACGTAATGGGATGAACAGATGGGGTCACATTTCCAGTCGGTGATGACCGGTGATGTCACCGACCACCAACCACTTTGACCATGGCCTAATCTGTAGCATCTTTGTTTGCAGGACTATCTGAGCACCGATGCGGAACAGTACAAACATACACCTGCAGCCATGTGAATGAACACACACACACACACACACACACGTTTACAAGAGAGTAGCTCACCCTAACGGTGTATGATTTGTTTATTATATGTGATGAATAGGATGGTAATAATGATGATTCTGGACAGAGGCGATGGGGATCTTACCCTCGACACAGTTGGTGGAGAAGAAGGCAATGTTGCGGGTTTCCAGGGGGTTGTCATGGGTACAGTCAGGTGACCTGGTCTGGGGCTCTGATTCACCAGTCAGGGATGAGTTGTCCACCTTGTAAGTGAAGGAGGGAGAGAGAATATAAGGGAGTGGGTGACTGGTTGAGTGTGTTTATGATTTTATACAAAGCCACAAAAGGCCAGTTTTCTCCGTTCAGGCTTGCTGTGCCTCCTGCTGTGCTTGTGTTGCTGTGCTGAGGTTTTATTGAGTTTTAATACAGACGTAAGAGACGTACTTCATAAACTTATATCCCCCAGCAAACATTCTGAGACTGATTCAAGGTTCGTATGAGAAGCTGCAACACTGAAAGTCTTATTTTAAGATGCCACCATATTTTCTGCCCAGGGAGGCTTTTTTGTTGTTGCTGCCGTTTAAATTCCTTCTAAAAACAAATGCATGACAGAAGTGCACTTTTTGTTTATGGATTTCATTGTGCACCCCTGTGTTGCATAATAACAATAAATCATCCTTGGCTTTGCATAATGTATCTGTGACCCACCTTGCAGCCGTGGGAGGAGATGATGCGGAGGTCAGCGGGGATCCTGTCTCCTCCCTTCACCTCCACCAGGTCTCCTGCCACCACCTGCTCAGCATTGATCTGCATCTTCTCTCCCTCACGGATCACCAGGGCTTGCTGGGAAGAGAGAGAGAGGGGGGGGTGGCGGGGGAGAGAAGAGAGAGGGAGGAGAGACAGGGGAGAGTAAATATACAATGCCAAAAATAACAATTAGAGAGAGGTTGAAGGAAAGGTGAAACAGCACAGAAGTTAAAGCAAACTGGAAAGAAAAAATCAGTGCAAGCATGACACTGTGTCATGCAGCGTCATAAAATAAAGCTTTCAACTTAATAAACACCTGCATTACTCCAGCATCCAATGTCATTTACTTATTATGACACGACTTGAAATAAGAGAGGCTTAGAGTTTTATACTTTAGAGTGCTTAGAGTCGGGGTTGGAGCGATCAACCGCCATCGCTCACGGCTGAGTCATTGACCACCGAGCCCAACATCGTGATTTAAAAGCCGCCCACCCTTCAAACCCACACAGGCTCGGGTTTGCAGCGGCGCTAATTGCATTCATTGTGAGCCGTTTCCTAAATTAAACTGCTCACAAAGAGCAGTGGATTACCTTGGGTAACTGGGTCACGCTGACTTTTTCAAAATGTAGTTTTTGCCACTCGTCTTGCCTGAATTTTACAGTGAACGAAACTGAAATGTCAAGGGTGTACATTTTCAACTTCCTGGTCGGAATATTGAGTGTCCAGTACCTGAGGGACCATGTTCTTGAAGGACTCCATGATCTTGGAGCTCTTAGCTTCCTGGAAGTAGGAGAAGCAGCCGGTGATGATGACGACAGCCGACAGCACGATACCCAGATACAACTACAAAGACAAGAAAGAACGATGAGACGTTAATGTTTAATGCAGAAATGAACTCATCGACTGCACCTTTGTCTAAAAATGTACCACATTGGAAGAAAGGAAGAGAAAAATAGACCAGTGGAGAGACACAGACAAAGAGAAAACATCACATTCTGGCAACAAACACTGTGAGAGGTAAAATATCTATTTCAGCAAGGAGGAGTCCATAAATCACACAGTTCGTCTCAAAGCCGTCTGCAGCAGGTTTGCATCCTGTAGCTGGCAGCAGGACGTGGTTTGATTTGACACCTTGAGGCTGTCTCATTGTCACCATAGAAGCCCTCCCATACTACGTGCTGTACCATCCGACAGGAGTGTGAATTTATATTCTGGTGGTACAGTTTTGGTAGCTCATGCTGACTCGTCACTGTTGTTGTTCCTCCCCGAGTCCTCCCCTGTGGCCTGAACCAACTATTTTGTCCTTTCATGCTGTGTGTGTCAGCGGCGCTTAGCCTCAGTCCCCGGCTCCGTTCTGCGCTCTGACCCGACATGAAACAGAGCTGACCCATGAAAAAGCCCTCCTCTTACCCTGCCATTACAAACCAGGAGTCACACGCTCCCCGCGGCGGGCCCCGAAATGGATGCTTACAGGATGGTGTCTGTCACACTGATTCAGACAAACGGCTGACACAGCCGTTATCACACAGCCCTGAGGAGTGGTGACTCGGCAAATTGTCTTTTTGAATGATGTCCTGGAGGACAGGGAGCACACACACACACTTGAAGAATTCACTGCTCTGCATGCTTATTGATATCTGGCTTCTCACAGGTACTGAACAAAACACAGTTGGGACTGAGGATTCATCCTAACATCTATGGCTGGACGATTTGAACACAGTGATTGAAATTCCCCTACTGGTGATATTGCTTGAAGGAAAACAATTATTGTCCAAGAAAAGCTTAGAAAGAGACGTCTATAAATATCCACTCACGTTGTCTCCAGCGGGCTCGTCCTCTGTGGCCGCCTGGATAGCGTAGGCCAGGAAGCAGAGGATGGCCCCGATCCACAGCAGGATGGAGAAACCCCCGAACAGCTGGCGGCAGAACTTGACCCACTCTGGGGTGGTGGGGGGCGGAGTCAGGGCGTTGGGGCCGTCCCTGGCCAGGTACTCTGCTGCCTTGGCATTGGTCAGACCCTGAGAAGGGCAGAGGAAGTGGGGAGGCAAAGATGGAAGATGGATTAAAGGGGATGGATGGATGAGCAAAGGCAAGAGGTTAAATTAGGATTGAGGAAGAGTAATTTAAAACAATTGCAAAAGAAATGTATCATCAGCACTGTGTTAAATCAGGAGAGAATCAACCACGTTAACTTGAAGTGATGATGTTAAACTGAGGTCAGCGACCTACCTGGACAATATCAGTGCTGTATTTCCGGCAAACCTCCTCAACAGACATTTTGTGTTCCGTCTACAAAAAATTCAAATACAAAGCAATTTAAATAACCTGTCATGATATGAGTTATGCATGCAATCTAATGATCATTTGAAACAATGTTATATAGTTCAAAGAATACAGATTTTAGGGTAAACATGGGAGAATGTCATATGAATTTTTAATTTGCTAAAGCAAAGCAGGAAAACATTAAACATTAAGTACCGTCCTTGGCTGAGGTAGTTTTTTTTTTTAAAGATTTATAAATAATACTTAAATAAATGTGTGTATCTGACCCAGCATGTGTTCTTTTTACAGGGGGTATCCTGAGGGTTTGACTTCCTGCCCCATACTGGGGCAAATCCTTCCACAACACGATTAAACTGCTGTGACCTTTTCCCTCCAACTACACCAGCTGCTACAGAATCATCTCCCATCTCCTTTTCAAACAGGGAGATTAGACTACAGGAGCATCGCAGCTCTTTGAATGCTGGCATGAGGCCAGGATGCATCTATGAACTCCTCAGCTGGGACCTCCAGGCTTTCGTTTACTCGTTCTGTAACTGATTCTTTACACAAAGTCGAAAAAGAAACCAAATTACAGCGAGCAGTGAGGTCACAGGAAGTAGGAAGCCATGCACTTACTATGGGAACTTCCTTCTTGAGGTCATCCAGATCTTTGCCTCCCTTCTTCTTGGGCGACTCCTTCTCATCCTTGTCCTGCGTGGTGGCCACGCGGTAGCTGTCCGACCGTCCATACTGTAACACACAAAGGACAAGGTCAGCTGACTCCTTCTGCCTTATTCTCAAGGGAACCTTCATCGTCCTTCTTGTGATACAGTTGATGTACACCATCTAAAACACGGTTTTCTCACTTCGGATTACTGCCGATTAATATCACAAATATTACTTTAAGAACGTGCTCGGCTGCCAGCTCTCATTTCTCTTCCACACTGCGACCCGTCAAAACATCTAGATTGAAATCTAAATTTAGATGTTATTCCCCGGAGGGAGGAAGGGAACTCGACAGCTCCTCATTAGATCTGGCATCATTAGTCTCAAGAGCTCCATTATAACAGCAATTCACACTCAGGTTGGATGGGGACTACTGTACGGGTCAAAAACACCAAGCCTAGCCGGCTCTTGGTGGTCCAGACTTAGCCCACCACAGACTGACAAAGTCTACCATTTTTACAGTCCAAGACTGAAACCCTCACTATAAGTTCTCTTTCTCTTTTAAATCCTGATGTTGTGTATATATATATCCATAATTCGTGTTATGACACTTCTTTTTTGATTTTGGATATTGCTGTATGGCAGAGGTTTTGTCTTCTCCTGGTTTTAAAAGCTGCATTACAATAAAGTGATATGATTTTCTGAACTTACTGGACTGTTCTAAGACATGACAGATGATTAGCAGAAATCTCCCTGTGTATATATTTTGGGAAAGCACCAATGGTCAACCCATCGTCGCAATGGATATCGAGTTGCTTGGCCAAACATATTGTGATGATTGATTTTCTCACAGTTGGGCTCCGTGGTCGACGACTGTCAGCCATTTGCGATGGATGATGGCTGTGTCTATTTAAGGCTACAAGTGTTCAGACTCCAGAGGCGGCTGCTGTGTCTGAGAGGAGGAGGAGGAGGAGGAGGAGGAGGAGGAGACATACCAGCATTCAGGAGGTCGAGGGAGGTGGAGGGGAAATTAAAGGCCAGAAGGTAGACAAAGAGTCAGGATAGGAGAATAAGTTAAGGCCTTCTTCTGATTGTTGCAAAAACTGCTTAATTAATGGGGAAAAAATGACAGAAAAAAAAAAGAATAAAACATAAATTCGGCTTAAATATGAGTTCACTGCCTGACAATTCTACTGATCTACATCAGGCAGATGTTCACTATCATCCATCCCCGACTACATCCGTGTGGATGTCCTGTGGGGAAACACATTGGGATTCATAGTGTGTGCAGTCCTGCATGACGAGTGTGGAGGGCAGACTTATTTTGGGAAAGCTCTTATGGGGATTTGTCCACGCTGAGGCTTCACACTGATTTGATGGCTGTTTTATGCTGTCTAACATCTGTTTTTTTCTGGATGAACAGCAGGCAGCATGTTGACTTATTGACAGCCAACTAAGCAGACCGTCCCATTTGTTTGACATCATCTTACCTCTATACATCTGTTTGCATTAATGTTCTGATTTAGGGTGTAGATGTATTTCTACTGAGGTTTTAATGGTATACGATTGTCTAAATGGTGTTTTACAATAGAGAAAAGTGCCGTAACATGTGTACTGCCACCACGGCTGGGTAGCAATAACCAAGTTCTTCAGTGAGAAATACTTTTATTCCATCTACATCGTCGTACACATGTTTACATTTTGCTTGACTGCAAACTTGAGTATTTTTCTGCGTGATTTACCCTGTGTACTGTGTGTGTGTGTGTGTGTGTGAGAGAGAGATGTGTGTGTTTTGCCATCTGTTAGGAGGTGCAGGAGGTTCCCCCGGCAGTCACTTCCAGCAGGCCATCAGATTACAGCTGTTTACTATACTGACAGATTAACCCACTGAACAGTAAATCCCTCTCAATCTCTCTCTCCTCTCTCTCCCATGTTTGTAATCACAGTCTCTCATTCATCCTTACTCATTCACTGATTTACAATGCTGAAACATACTTTTCTTTTTGGCATAAATGCACCAAATAGATTTCATGTATAAAAAATAGGGCTTCACAAAAAGAAATTCCTGCCATATCTATAGTGTTAGATCCCAGTGATTATACCCTGGTACTGGAGGTACTGGTCCTGGACCAGCTATCCTTCAATGTGAAAAAATACAGTAATTTAAACCCTAAATTTGGTGCATTTTAGAGTCAATTTGATGCACTTTGAGAGGGAAATTAAGAGTATAGCTCAAGATACAATGTTGTGCTCTAATAAAAAACGTATTTATAAACTTGTTTTGTATAGATATTGCCAAGCCGTTTTCTGAATTAGCAGTCTATGGTGGTTGGTCCTTGTCTGCGGTGTGCCAACATGTTTTACTGCAGCTGGGGGAAGGTACATGGCTTTTTCAAACTCTTCATTATCACATACAGACCCCCGGGGGACTCAGTCACATTCACACATAAACATTTGACCACTTCATGAAAAATATATGAGCAGTGGGAAATGAACTCCCAAGTCATTATCAAGTCAATATGTTTCCCAGACAATTCTCATTTTACAGACATAGTACGCCTTTCAAGGTCATTCCTGAACCAAACCAGAGAAAGAATGACTTGTTTTTTCAGGCAACAACTATTTATATAGCATCGCAGATAAGAAATCACATCTTTCTTTAGTGAAGACCCTTTACTTTTGTAAAAAAATGGCAACCACATTTTCTACTTTCGCAACCAAAGGCTGATGGCTGGTTGTCAGTGTGGCACCCATTATCAGACGAGCTTTTTGAGCCTTGGGCTGTAAAACCTGAGGAGGCCTCAGCAGCTTTTGTATCCAGGCCTGTGGCACAGAGCAGGTCTGAGGAGGGCTGGATAAGCCATTTTTAATCTGCTCAATCACTGGTGAAATCTCAGACATCAAACTGGGCCATTTCCATCTGGGAATCCTTGTTTGAGTATGAATAAATATTCAAAATGAACAACAATAACTCATAAAACGGAAATTATTTATAAGATGGGTGTTATGGTGATCATATCAGTTACTGTGGAACCTTAAAATGAGCTGTATATGGAGGAAAAGGGGCACTATTACGCCTAACTTATTTTTAATTTTGTTTATTAAGTTATCGACGTTTTTACATGAAAGTGGTAGATTGCTGGTATTCATAGTCATGTTTAAGCCTATTCAACATTTAATAAAGTTGCAGTGAATATAATGTCCCGATGTTTGCTCTGATATTTTGAACTTGCTTGCGTATCTTGATTCCAGTGGAGACTAGTAGCTCTGATGTTGCCACAGTGGATCATCGTAACCACACACACATAAAGAAATGGATTATCGCACAGATCAGTGGACTGACCGACCTAGAAAATACTGATGGACTGACAACACACACACACACACACACACACACACACACACACACACACACACACACACACACACACACACACACACACACACACACACACACACACACACACACAGTTAGAGTAAGAATGGGCTTCCATCATCTATCCCTCCCTTCACTCTCCCACCTCCTTTACATTCTCCTCCCTCCGGGCTGCCCATCTCGTTCTCCGCTCTCTTCTGATCTACTCATCTGCAGCGAAGGTTACTCAAGAAGAGAGAGTCTGAACACTCACGATGATGATGATGACATGGTTGCCAGTGACAAACACAGCCTAAATAAATCCTGTTGAAGCTTGGATGGCTGTCAGAGTACATTTCTAGATTAACACAGCACAGATTTTTGTGCTGTTCCCACCATTTAGCAGCGTGCCACCTCCCGCTGGGCGACGTGCCTGTGAGCGTTGTAGAAAATGGCAGTTGTTGACAGAATCAGATTGACAGCATCTACTTGCAGAGGGTAATAGATGGGGGATGTAATGTCTCCTAGCAACAGCCAATCCGATGGGCCCATCTAAATAATTGAAAAGGAGGGGGGGGTTGGGATTGTTTTAATAAAGGTGACATCATTTATGAATGGTGGCGCTGGAAAACTGCTACCAATGACACCTCCCTCTAACAGGAAGTGACGTCAAAAGTGACCTCACAGTGTATTCCAGGAAACGCACAATGCACTAATCGATCAGTGGTTTGCAGTAGTATGGATCCACGCTATTCCACACACAGATGGAAACTAGTTAGACAGGAGGCTGAGAGGCAGTATTGATCAAATATCGACAGGCTAACAATTATGCAATAGAGTCCATGACCAGGAGAACACACAGTATATGGCGTAACTACAATTACATGTGTGACAATGAACTTTACATTGCAGTTCATTCATACTATGACTGCTATGTAGTGATGACATCACAACTGAGTGGACACTCCCACAGGTTTAATATGTAATTATTTAAGTCTATAAAGAGCAGATTCAACCCTTGAAAATCAGCCCGATCCCTGAAAGCACACAGTAATGAGTGAATTTAAATGTTTTTTAATGCGCATTTATGTGATGCAATTGAAAAGTGGCTTTCAACAAGTATGCAGAGGTTTACGCTCAAGCAAACAAGTGATAAACATTATGTACAGACTTGCATGTAGTGCCACAGAATATCGATCACGTTACAGTTACATCTCAACCTGGGCTGGAACCGGTTATATATTCGTCCCGCCTCGAGCTCAACATTTGGACAGCAATTTGAGTCAAACTGTATGTCGTATTGTTCAACTGAAGTCGGGTTTATCTCCACACTGATACACGTTAAATCTTTAATTTATGGCATATCCCCAGTGTGCCGATTATCTGTGAAGAAACAGCTACAGATTGAGTTTCATTTTTAGTAACGAAAGCTCACTCATCCCAACCCTTTTGCTCAACAATCAGCCCTCAGCTGGTTTCACTAATGAAACAACTAAATACAACAAAATGCAATCGAGTGCTGGTGGTTTCTGTGGAAGGCCACAGCAGTTGCATACTTGCTCATGCTCAGAGAAAATACCACTCTATTGATTTTCTGTTTATTCTCTTGATGGCCTCCTTTATTTTCCAACCACACATGGATTTTACATTAATCCCAAATCATAATTTACACTAATGGGTATTTAGAATTGAGTTGCATTAAAGACAATCACACATACTCGTGTATGATGCTGTGTACTGATTTTAATGACCTACAGCTGGGCTCATCGGTAACAGTTGGCTCATAAAAACACAAACAGAGCCACATCACATACCATCCAACCTCCTCAGAGATTCGCTCTCCTATCAAAACTTTCCCATCATGGGATAGCCTTTGCTTTCCCTCTGTATCTCAATGGTCATCTCTATATTTCTTCTCAAGCTCATTGCTGCTTCCTGTGTCATCGTTGCACGTGAGCAGCATTCCAGCATCTCTTTGTGGCATTCCTCCAGCTTTCCCAGTATTCACCGTTCTCAAGGTGACTCACCACAAAGGCATCGCTATCTCTCTCTCTTCCTCCAGCATGTGGTGTCAATCACTGCATTTTGGTCAGTTTTCCTCTAAACGGGGCTTTCCTGTGAGGAGGCCTACAGTGTCTGGCCTTGGTTTCATCCCTGCCATCCATTCTCTCACCCACCCAACCCGGTCGTTGCCTCCTGCAGCAACAGCTCCTGTTAATTGATTGGCACGGATCAAATGGCACCAGTTGCCTTGTCAACCGAAGCTCCCGGACCTCCTCTCACTCCTCTCACACCTCCCGATGGCAAATCACAGCGCGAACATGGGACTTTCCACCACACACACACACACACACACACCCTATCGTCTCTCTGACGCAGTAGTCCGAGTTGTGCATGGTTTTTCCCCCTCCGGCGATCTAGTGGACAGCATCCCAAACCGTGACAGAGCGGGCACAATTTCCACCACTCAGCCTGAATGCTCTCTCATTCCTTTCCTCCCAACACGGATGTGGAGCAGAGTAGAAAACCCAGCCCATCACACTTCATTACAGGGATGGACCATGACACCATGCTCACTGAGGAAATGGAGCTACAGTCTCACAGTGCATGTCCACATCATTTCACAGGCTATAACACAACTTGATACTGTAATGCAAAAACTCTTACAGCGGATGATGGAATTTTATAACGCAATGTATGGTTGTAAAACCTCACTGCGGAGTACAGACACCAGGAAATGTCTTTTAATTACACTACAGGAAAGAAACATTGATTTGTCATTAGGGATGACATCATGGGAGTCTAAATTTGGTGGATGGAACAGGATGTCCTTCATGACCTGACAGATCGGTGTTTTTGTGAGGCTGCTGGGGTCAAACGAGATGGTGGAGGTGGAGGTGTTGGCTGTGTCTTCCCCCGGAGAGCACCTTCCTTTGGGAACCAGTCGACATGTTCGGGATTGGGAGGGTGTGACCAACACAAAGGAACCATTTTGACGCACTTGTCTGTGCCCATTCGGTACCCAGACATAAAAGCTGCATCCATGTCCTCACCGTGCCCAGCAGCAGCATCAATGACAGCGGCACTGCACCGGCACATTATGTAACGTTTGATTGGAAAATGCAGAATTCTTTTATAGCATTCATGATTTTGACTCCCAGCCCCCACCTTCACACCATTATTTCCAAAAAAGGAATATTGCAAATTCATGATTTAGCTCTGCTTTTTCAGGAATACCTGAAAAATATGTGTGTATAACATGAATAGGAGTTACTGCAGTCAGACTTGGAGGTATGTCAAGATATTATGCAGACGAGGATGCAGGTTTTCACCATCAGCAGCAGCAGGTAGCAGTATTCCCGTGCGTAATTGCGCGGGTCACCTGCATAGTATTCCTATAAAAAGTATTTCGTTTCTGTCTGGACTCGCCCCTGTCATTATGCAGTCGTACTAATCGTGTATTTAGGATTTAGGAGCGGGGATATCCTCAATCCCCGTACAGCGGGGTCCCGGTGCCAGATGTTCGCTCGGTGTAATCTCACTTTATTTATTTTTTGGATGAAGCGGTGCATCTTTTCCGCCGATACACATATTAATCCCTTATTTATTCATTTCAGCTAAAACAGATATGATGTCGTTCGGTGTGATGGGCGCGTTCGCAGCTCTGCTCGTTACGTTACTTTTACGTTACAGCGCAGAAATCCTCAGAAAGCTTCTCTCTCTCTCTGCCAAATTAAAGTAGACCCCACTGCTTGTGTGACACAACTTAAACCAGGTGTGGAATGTTCACAGTCACTGTGATGTTCACTAGGAGTGGCAGGAATAGTGACCGTTACTGCATTACGCGCACCGAGCCCAGCCCCGGTTCTGTCGCACCGACTGGACTCTGGTTTTGCGGCGGATTGACTCGCAAATCTGGCGCATAATATTTTATAAAAAAAAAGACGTCGTGTTCAGGCAACAAACAATCTCATCTGTTGCCCGATGATGTCGCGATATCATCATTCACAACGCGCTGATTAGGTGTGATAACTGGAGGCACGTAATGTTAATTAACGGGGACATTCTGGGAGAAATTAGAGCCGTTTTGTCGGAAGGATAATTCAAGGAGCGATGCGGTTTCGCGGCAGTTAGAGCTAGCTTAAACAAACCGTGTTCAATGTCATCCTAACATCATGCCTGTGGCTCCTGTGCACTTTAACCCTTTCCCTCCCCCAGACACATCGCCCACAAACCCAGAATGAACAGCCAACTTTAACACCAAACTGACATTTTTTCTTTTACAACACTAAAAATCACAATAACGTTAACTCTTACCCCCATTTCGGCGCAGTCAGTCGGGTCTCCTCAGAAGATGAATCGCTTTTTTTTAAAGGTTTGATTCAACCAGAATAGTTGGCTTTAAGGCGGGTTGACGGAGCAGGAAACAGTCGTTTGATAATGAGAAGGAAAAAAAATGTCTTCCTTCAGTTGATATCTATTGCTCTTCAGACACAAATCAATTAACTAGCTAACATACTATCCTAAAAATAAACGTTTTTTTTTTTTAAGATGAACGGGCATACGATAACTTGACGAGGCAAAGTTCCAGCAAAGCTGAACCCAGTTCAGATAAAAACCAAAAAAGGGTTGTTGTTTTTTCTCAGGAGTAAAATGTTAAAATCATATGCGGCCGCTGGAGATACTTCACCAGCCTTCTCCCCCCGTAAGGCGCAAATGATGCCGGCGGAAAGTAGACCCGCACAGCAGGCTTCTTCTTCGGATGCTGTCTCCCTCCGCGGCTGTGTCCAGGCTGCCGCAGCACTCAGGGTTCCCTGGTTGTCACACTCCGCGGATGAAAGCAACGAGGTAGTTAGAGACTGTTGCTGCGTTCATATCATTAGGCCAGGCGAATATATTGATCAAATAAGCTTATATACGACCTCATCTCAACTTTTAGGCGATAAATACGGTTTGGAAAAAATGGGAACCAAATCATTTTTCATGATTTTTTAATGAAATTATGATGGGAATTACTCATTCATGTGAAAGGCCTTCATGAAGTTGAATTATGATCTAAATGGCAGATTAAAACAATTTTAAAACGCCATTTTTAATTTGGAATACATTTGGCCAGATTAATTGATGGAATATGCTGGAATAAAACATATTGCAGCAGTGGCCATACATTTTTCATTGTGGGCCATTTACAGAAAAATATAAGGCGTCGTGTTCCAATCTAAATGCGTACCAGTTGCAGTGTTTCAAGACCAGAAGAGCCCAAATATTACAAAAAAGTGTTTCTGTATCCTATGATGCTGCTATGTGCAAATCTGTAAGAAAGTTAAAATAGGCTGTAATTGCCAAATATTGTTCTGTTCATGGCCTAAGGGCTATCTGAGAAGATGATGCACCCAGGGGTTTGTGGTATAAGTATGCATATATATATTCTATTGTAGGACAAGTAGTTTTGTTGCCTAAAACCAAACCAACCAAACTTGGACTGAAAAGTAAAAAAATGCCTGGTTCAGACACGTTATCAGCCTGATGTTCTGATGCTCAGATCGGGAACGCCCTCTGAATACCGAACTGATTTTTGTTATACCACATCGAAAACAACCAATGTCGCGTCAGGGTTGCCTCCCGATGTCCAGACAGAAAGTCCAGCATGTTTGATTCTACACAATGTTTCTATGGCAACAACAGCCCTGCCTCTGTGATGTTTCCTCTGCAGGGACTATCATGACAGAGTGAAAGAAAAAAGTTGGAGAGAAAATAGCAGAGGTACTTAAAGTAGTAGGGATGACATCACACACATGGCGAAAGACGATCCATTAAATTACATAGATTTTGCTTCCGACGCCCAAGATACAACTCTTAGTATTACCATGATCTTGTCTTTCGGCTAGCTAACTGTTGCTAAGTTGATTAGCATATTTAACTTGGCTGGGTGCAAATAGCCAAACAGCTGCTGTGTGAAATATAGAAAATAGAAAACTCACACTTCAATCCAATGAATTGAAGCTTTTTTTGTTTAATCTGCAGCATCTGTTCCCACTGCAGCTTTTCTGTCGCTGAAACACAAAACAAAGACTAAAGCATGAGCGGGGTTCACATCTGCATCCTCACTGGCATCAGGGGGAAAGTAAGAGCGGCCTTCTCCACACAAGAGACAGCGGGCACTACTGGGGCAGGATATGTCAAACAGATGTGATGCAGATGTGAGCAGCAGACACATGGGATTGTTTTTAAGAGGGAGACACAAAGGAAAAGAGAATTTACTGACAAAGCCTCTCCATTCACTGGCATCACACAGGAATCAACATGGCTTAGACGGCTAATATGGGGGAATGAAAACCCCGGCAGGACTCGCATGGAAACAATGCGGTGTTCATGGTCGGTCAGAGCAAAGCTGAGGCTCCACACGCTTTATTTCTGTATGCACCACCTGCTGTGGAAGATTAGACAATTACACTGCTGTTTTTAGGGCCTTCAAACAGAGCAGGAGGCTATGAATACTACACAGCTGCCATGTCATGCATGCACCCATCCCGAGCAGATCGACGGAGGGGAAACGCTGCATCACACATGAGCCAACGAGGCAGTGATCAAGTGTGTAAACGTGTTGACATGTGTGTGTTGCTATAGAGACGTTTGTCTGTGAGCGGCGGCGAGGCTCGTCTGTACGAGTGCACGACCGCGTCTCTGCTTGGAGGCAGCCACCGTGTTCGGATGGGATCAATACTTCCCCTCTATCCTAATTGAAAGCGTGGCCTGGTTTTCTGTCACGCCTCCAGCATGAAACTACAATCCGTGGGGGGAGATTTTTCTAGCAAATGGTAAAACCGGAGCTGAAAGAAATGTGTTATCACTCAAACATCCTGCTTGAAAAAGCAGGATGCAGGATGAGTGGGAATTGTAGTCCTTCTGTCCCCCCTTTGGAGGAGGCCCGCCTCTGCTGTCAGTATAGTATCAAACATGGCTGAATGTGGACAGTAAAGTGCGTTGAGTGGTTGGAAGGCCTAGAAAACACAAAGTATGTTCCTCATAAAAAGCCAGCATACCAGGTCTGTTTATCGCACGCCACCACCCACCATCACACCCCCTCCGTGACCTCTCTCTTCCTCCCTCAGCTCTCTGCTGTGTTTCAATGCTCAGCACACATTTTCATAAAAAGGTGAAACAACAAAAGAGTGTATTTTAAGGCAGGGGAGGATATCATCGAAACAGGGTAGAGTTTCAAAGCATTTCCGAGACCTGGTCACCATAGCAACAGCTGTCAGGTTAACCGTGGCTCCCTAATCATCTCGCTGACACGAAACGAAATTGCATTGAAAAACAGGATGGATGTGTGGAGGGATATGAAAGCAGAGTCAACGGGGAAAAGATGTATAACATTAAAAGTGGGCATGTCAGTTTTTTATTTATTTATTTCATGTATTTCGAAACATTAATTACAGTTTAATTATCTGCAGCAGAATGAATCAGACAGATGGAGGTGAAAAGATGTTGCGATGGAAAAATGCTTTGTCACCGTTCCAATCGGCGACAAACGGGAGCCGTTTTTTAAATTTGTAATCACAGATGATTTCTCAGCAGAGCTGAGATCAAACTATCTGGAACAAAACAACAGACGTGAGGAGGATGAATCTCATCACGGAAAGCCTTCGCAGAGGCAGCGAAGGAAATCAGCAATTAAACCTCTTAATTGTGCTATTTTGTGGGTAACAACAGTTCAGATGAGTCAGGGAAATGTGATCAATAACTGCAATTTCTGTCATAAGAAGCAGAAAAAAATGGAATCACACTGACGCAATGCATTGTGGGGCAGTTGTGCAGGAAGCTACAACCGCAGTCTCCTGAGCAGCTCCATGGAGCAGCTGTCGGGGGTTAATTTGCTCGCCCGGGGGATCTTTGTGGTATTCACTAACGCAGTCAAGGGTGTTACTCGCTCATTTCCCTCACCGAGACCTCGCCCAGCATGTCTGGGGACTCGGGTCACAAGCTAACAGACTGTAAATGCCACGGTGAACGTCCTGTTTACTGGTCTAATTGCACTTGTGTTGGATCACCAGGCAGTGTTGTGGCAAAGGGACCCAGTGTTCACGATAAGGAGGGGCCCTAACAGAGATTTGGTCTCAACTACACGTGACTTAAGTTGGCAGACAGACAGATGGACAGACAGACAGACACCTGGCAGAGTACCATGAGTTAGTGTGTGTGAGGAATGCCATGAAATGTGCCAGGATGTCACACACACAGACATGTAAGAGGAGCCGACACACAGCTGCAGTCATATAACAGGTGCTGCATGGTTCAGGTGTGGTGATAGCATTGTGAGTGTGTTATCACATCTAGTCCTCTCTCCCTCTCTCATATTATCACAGACATATTCAAAACGGAAACAAAACGGAGGCTCTGCAGTCCAAAGGTCCTACCTTTCACAATAAAAGCCCTAGACACATACCCCGCATAATGTTTGTTTACCAGAGGGAAACTCACACTACAGACTGCCAGATGCTGCTCTGGGACTGCGGGAATTTGTTTGAAACTTTTAGTGAAAGTGTAACAGATGCGGACTGGGATAAAAAAAATTCGGCCCCATGGCGATCTGGTCCCTTTACAGGCCCAACAGCCTTTTATAATGAACACACACATTGAAGCAGTTCATAAAACGTTCAAATAATAACACACACTGCGTGGCACGGCGGCCATTTAGATGGAACAGAAAAATAAGCACCCTACCTTAACTTTGAAGTCAAATACATCCCATTAATTGATGGATCGCTGTCGGGTTTTAGCGAAAAGTCAAACACGCTGGTTTCAGTGCAGCATGGAAGCCAGTGACGCGTTGAGTGATAATTGAAGAACAACTCGGTGTTAAATGGTTAAACTATCCGTTAGCTTTGCACATGTAGCTGCACCGGGCCTTTAAATTGATTTTCACGTAGCTTTGCTTGACCCCTGACCTGTCTGGGCGAGTCCACTTGGGGAGGGGCCACTTGAACTATGGACACACACTAAAGTGGGCCAATCCATGATATTTAGCAGACCATTGTTGCCGCATGTAGTACATTTATTTAAGTTTTTTTCTCCAGCTGCCCAAATCGACCAAAGAGTGCTTCTGCCCTCCTGACATTTACCAGAACTGCCATAGGTCCAAACCTCTTTACTTCCTGCACCTGTAGCCCCGCCCCCTGGCACTGCCAACCAGGTGCTTAAAGGGACAGTACAGGTAGGTCAGGTCAGTTCAGTACAGCCATATACTAATTTTGGTCCCCTTAATATCACACGACTTTTACAATAACCGGCAAAACACAATATGAAGCACAATAAACAGCATGAAAATGTATCATCTAGCAAGGATTTAATTTAAAACATTTCTTACGTTCCCTCTATATATATGTAGGGGGGCCGGGGTACGAATCCTGGTCTGGGTCCAGCTCCGGATAAGGGTTCCCTCTGTGTGGCGTTGGGGATGTGATTGAAAATCATATTTTACAGCCTAGAAAAAACAACAACCATGACAAATATGTACAACTAACCCAGTATATAGCGTATCATTTACCAGTTTCAACAATCAGTGTTAAACTGTTGATTTAGAGGCAAAAAACAAACAAAGGTCAAGTGAACCTGAAAGCACAAACACATAAATCAGAACCTATATAACCCACAACGACAATGACAAAGCCACTTGACCTAGCTGTTACGCCCCATAATAAAAGCGTGGCAAATCACAGACGCCACCTGCTGCTCTTTGAAATCATTTTTTTTACAAGGTTACATGTTTGTTTATTGTCCCTCTAAACCTCAGGGTTGGACAGTGAAACGTGAGTTGCAGTCGCTTTATGCTTTACGCTACACAAGAACAAATAAGTGATTCTTTTAAATGTAAAATGTTACTTAAACTCACCCTTTCTGAGAATAATTTGACTACAATGGAGGTTTCAGCGTTATATTTGACACGTTTCCCCTCCTCCTCCTCAACACACATACAAATCTTCATACAGATGGAATTTATAATCCCTGTTGTGTATCTATAAATACACTGTGGATGAAAACAAGGGATCAATAAAAACTGGGGCCAGACGTCATTCATGTGACGGCCTGAACAGGATGAGAACAGCATCCGCTGCCAACTCTAAACGCAGGAGCTCAATCTGCTCATAATATTTAAATACTGAATATTTCAGGAAGCGGGAGGGAGGGGCATTTTGGGGAAACTCCACTAATATGAGCTGCCCAACCCTGTCATGCTTCCTCCCCCCAGCTGGTACTTAACTGTGGTAAACATGGCTGCTGCCAAAAATGTGTAGAAAAAAAGAAAAAAAGAAGAAGCTTTCTGGCCCTTTAAGGCGTTACTCTGCTGCGACGGCCAATCGAGGGCCAGAGAATGTGGCTGACCGTCCTTGTGGACGACCTTGATGGAAGAGGGGCGAAGGATGTGTGAGGAATGATGAATGGAGGAAGATGCATATATATATACTCTCGTTGTTAACCCTCTTCACTCCGTGTCTCCTGACGGCCCTGCAGAATGTTGCATAATTCCCAGCGTGGGGGAGTGAGGAGAGATGGAGGGAGGGAGGCAGCAAGGAGAATGACTCACGATGCAACACGCACAGACGACGCCACATTCATCGATTAGCAAAACCCTCATCACCACGAGGCACCGCATCACTTATAACCGGAAACTCCTGATTCTCTTATTTGGGCTTTTGAATGATTCATAATAAAGCTTCCAGTTATGAACGTGAAAGAGGTGCTCGGTTTAGACAGATGATGTTGGACGGCTATCAGGGATCAGGAATAGGAGATTGTGGTGTGAAGCAACATTTTGCATATGACTTTTCAAATTAAAGTGATGTGTTTGGTTACAGGTTCGACCGAGGAAGTGTTCTAGATCGCTGCATCAGCTGTCCTTTCATGTCACGCCTATTTTCTGGGTCGTTCATATGCTGATTTTTTCAAATCCAGTGATTTCAATGTAGACGCCATCAAGGTGCGACAAGGTCCTATTATTCAGGGTGCAACAACTGCTAATCGAGACAAATAGTTCAACCTTTCACTGTATTCACTTTGAATAGCAAAAACACACATCGGCTGGTTTACTACAGCTGGATGAACCTCAAATAAACAATTTTCTTGTGATTTAATTGCAATAAACACATGAAAATGATCATTTGTCTGAAGTCGTGATTTGTCCATCTGTATGACAATAAGCAAATAACTTTTAAAAAAGGTTTTAAAACTTTTCTGAATGGAGGTAGGCTAGGCTAACATTGCAGCTGCTCCTTCAACACAAATGTCATCTAGACATAAGGAGGAGAATCTCAACGCTGCTAGGCTTTCTTGTCACAGTTGAAATACTTCTACTCGTGTGAATAAGCGCTGCAAATTGGCGTCTATTGCATTGACTCTGTATGCAATGGCACAGAGTGTGAAAGATGCGAGGCAGTAAGTGGTTTGGCTGCTTCGATACAGTACGGTGCTTCAGACCTGCTCACCTGAGTAATGGATCCACCTCAGACATCCGTCTCTCTCCGGCTCTCCTTATCGTCCATAATGTTGGCGTTCCATTTGGCCTGCAAACAAACAGCATCTCTGTTTCCCTGAGAACACACACACACACACACCACACACACACACACACACACACGGATGTTTCGAGGTGTCAGGGTGACCTTGTAGAGGAAATCACCAGCCGTTCATCATGTGATGGCTCTAGCAGAGCGAGCGACAGGAGATTTGATAAGACCTTGAGATAACATCGGGCGGGGGCCGCGCGAGGCTTCGCCAGGAAGAAGCTGAGACACTGACGTAGTTACAGTACGATATCTGCTCCATTTCTCACAGGCTTAAGTATGTTAGTGGGCTACGTGCATTTATGTCACCTAAGGGTGGTGTGCATTTCACTTTTCATTGTCTCCACCTAAAATCATGTCATGTGAGATTTTACATCGAGATGACTGCATGTGCAAACAACTGTTGACATCGTGGTTTTTGGTTGTCATCATCTTGGTTTTTGCGACCAGAACGGGGGGAAATGACTGAACTTTTTTATTCTTTAAAAAAGAAAAAAAAAAAAATTTTAGGCAAATAAACTTTTTGTGAATTGAAAACATTGTGAAAGACTTAAAGTCCGTAAGATGAAAACTCACTTTCTGGTCTGTTAGACTCTAAATGGACCACCCTTTACTATATGAACATCAGGCTGTATTGAAGAAGCCTTTAAACTAGAGATTGAGACCATTCATCATGTTTAGAATGTTTAATGAGACAATAAATCAAGAGAGAATCTTCGAATGCAAGTTCTAGGCACTCCGGTCGTCGGCTTCACTCTTCAGACCTGGATGTCGCTGCCTGCAAACACATCATGAACCTGTTAAAGATCTCAGCTCAGCTGGTGAACACAGAGGAGAGGAGTTCACCTTATTGTAAAAACCAACAACTCCACACTGTGACGGGGTTACTGGACCTTTCCTCCGGAGTAATGGGGAGAAGCGGGTTCTGTAATGTCTGCTCGTTTATCTTCTGGACACGCTCTGTAAATATAAAAACTCACAACTAAAAGGTAATCCAGTGCAGCAGGATGGCATACTACTGATAACAGCAGGCTGTGATAATTGCTTGTACACCTTGTACATTTTCAAATGTTGGTTGAGGCTCTATTCGGTGGGTCAGAGAGAAAAGAGAGCAAGAAGAAGAAGACATGGTTTAAAAAGCTCGTCTCTGATCTATTCTTTTTTATGAGTAAAAACTTTTGAATGGTTGAATGGAGGAAAAGTGTCCATCTTTCAATCATGCCTGTATCTTCCTCTTTGGCATTTTGCTACACACCTATTAGTCACCCCATCAGCACGTCCATCACTGCCGTGGCTCCACTCCGATGGGCTCTTCCATTTTAACAGCAGCTTCCCGGCTGAAATGGTTCCGGTTGGTGGAGGCTGCCGGGTGATTTAACGTCGGGGAAGGCGGCTGTGACAGCAGCGTTAATGGGGAAAGTGTGTGATTTACTACTTTAGGGCTGGTGTTTTAGGGCAGCAGCCTTGTTGAGTCCGGTTGAACATTTAAAACAGAGTTTGCTTTTTCCTGTTCAGGTGACATTTTGTGGCATTGTTTCTAACAAAATCAACTTAATTAAAGTAAGTAATTGAAAATTTGTCATTTCATTATTCATTTGTAAACATTGTCATCACTTTCATTGTTTTTTAATTATATTTCTAACTCCCATCCCTGAGGCCACTTTCCTTAATTAATGTCAATTTTGTTTTGTGATGAATGTATGAAAATGATAAAAACGTGGCTCCGTTTTCATCCTCTGACAACAGTTTTAATCAAATCAGCTTGAAATTAATCAGATCAGTTGATAGTTTATCACTCCATCTTTCATTTCACATCCATCCAGATGAAAGAAAGAAAGAAAGAAAGAAAGAAAGAAAGAAAGAAAGAAAGAAAGATTCATTTTAGACTCAACAAGGTAATTCCACCTCTTTTGCCGTGTCTTCTATAAATAAACCTCTCTCTCTCAACCCTCCTCAGCCCATACAATCCGTTTGATGGGCTATAAGAGACATGGAGGGAGCGAGGGATGGTGAGAGGCTGTTGCTTAGCAACCGTACACTGACTTGGCAGGTCATGTGAGCTGATGACTGGCACAGAAAGTGGTAGTAACACACTTGTGCCTGGGAGCAGGTCGGACACACACACCACACACACACACACTAATTGATTTCCTAATAATTTGAACGGTGTGTTTTTATGCTAATGACATGAAAGATGACAATAACCAAGTAAAAGGATAACATTCAGCCTTCAGGATGGATTATTATTCTTTTTCGGGACAGAGGTGAAAAAAAAGCCTTTTTGTTAAAAAATCTGAATCGGTCGTTCAGACTTTTAAAACTTCAGAAATCAGCCAAGAAAATGTGCAATCGGTGCATATTACATACGAGGGGGAGTATAAAGTCTGTATTTATGGATATTTATATGTATTTATGACACATAACTGACGGAGGAAGGTGTCCTCCTTCAGACTGCTGGATGCTTTCACAGTCTGGTTTAACTGCAGTGTTACGTAAGGTGTGTGTGTGTGTGTGTGTGTGTGTGTGTGTGTGTGTGTGTGTGGGGGGGTGTTCTTTAATGGAGGACTGAGAGAACAGCACCTGAGCCTTGTAACATGTCACATTAAGATAACATTTAGAGGAATATGGTTCAAAAGCTGATTTTGACACGATACCTGAAACCAACACGTGACAGAAACAACAAAAATGTAAGTGAAACGACAATATTGGGAGGTCATTTCTCCAAACAAACCCCAGCAGATAGCATTTCTGTTTATAAAACATGAATTTCCTAATCTATACGTCTTATTTGTAGAGTTAGACTGACAATAAAGATGGTTTCAGTTTCACTTTCCAGTCAACTGCAGAGATAGCGAGCCACAAATGAAACGACAATTCCTTCCAGCAATGTGCGGCTCAGTGAGAACGCTGATTGCCTGTGTGCTAACTCCAGGAAACATCTAGCGAGACAGTTCCAGGGAAGTCCGGAGGCTGTTTAATACTGCAAATCAGAGAGGGGAGAGAGAGAAGTGTTTTCATACCACTGAACAACCTACAGTTTAGAAAGAGTGCAGCAATCTCACATATTAGTTATATGGTAGCAGTGTTCTGTATGAGCTGTCCAAAAAAAGGCTTTTTGGGAAAGAAAAGTCATAGAAAACTAGTCTTTTAAAAACTTGTAAAAGTGTATTTCTTGTTGGTTGAAATTCACACTAACTTTCTGTTCTACTTTGACAATATCATTTGTGTAGGAAATTGGCAAATTGGGTAAAAAAAACCCTCTTATAATTATAGTAATTTGGTGAATGAGTTAAATAAATGTGAGATTGTGAGACAGTTTTTTGCAAACACAAGTTGCCCCAGACTTGAGCCCTGGGGAACTCCCTTCTAAAAAAAAAAGGTATTATATCAAAAATTCAGAACATATTGAGGGATCGCAGAGAGAAGCTCGGATAACAACACACACAGAGGGAGAGTGACCTCATTCTCTGCTCAGATATTCCTTCACCATCGCTAATAGCTGTTGTTTGATCCTATATTAATGCTCTGAATGATACATTTAGCTCCTTTAAGTTGGCTTGCCAGTAACTTGAACCAGTTTACGACTGGATGGTCTAAAATACAGTCAGTAATATTCCACTTCTTGCCTCCTGATTGGTTGTTCTGATTGATCATCTGTAGTTATTTCCCAACCTCAAACACGATGTTTAATCAACGTTCGCACCGCTGCAGTGGAATGAGTGACAGCTGGCTGAACTTTTGACAAAGTTGAATGTTAATTAGATGTCAGCTTTGCCCTGACATTTTCCTCATTGGCTGCCCTTTAGCCTCTTTGTCTACTGATCAAAGAGTTTCCTGTCTGAAAGGATGATCCGTCTGCATAATAATATTGTGTATTTGTATTTGTGTGTATTTTAGCTTCCTCGTCCACACAAGTGCCCCACAATCCTTTGCTTCCCCATTAGTTGATCAACCAGATTAGATGAGTCTGATATAAATTAAAACCAGCAGCTGTAATGTGCATCATCCATCCTGTTAATTGGCAGGTGCTGTGAGTAATTTACCAGAAGTAAAGCCGTTGATCAAAATGTATTTTATATTTTTTAAACTCGGTCACATGACAGAAAGTCTATCGTTTGAAGATTTAGTTTTCATTTAGAACTCCACTAAAATGCAGAGAACCAGGAAGTAAGCGTGCCGTGATCACGCCTCCCTGAGCATTCACCTTGATGGCCCACGGACCCTCCTGTACACCTCCCCCCCCCCCCCCACTCTCCTGCCTCTCCTATTGGATGAGACACAAAGCCAGAGCCGGCTCTGATTGGTTGCCAGGACCCAGCCTGTTGCTGGGCTGTTTCCATGGAGATCTCCATCACCCCCCCCCCCCCCCCAAAGAAGGATGGAGAGGAGAAACAAGTGATGCCACCGACTGCTGGAGGGAAGACGAGATTAGGAACGAGGAAGTCATAGAAGTGACGGGACAATGAAGTCAGTGAAGCGACTGTATAAACGGAGTAGAGGGAGGGGGGCACTGTGATTAAACGGCGAGGAGTGACTGCTGCAGTTAAGATGGCGCACGTTTTTTCAGAGGATGTGTCACCCTGCATCCTAATTTACAGAATCTACTGAATTCAACTTTACATCCTCTAATGTGTGCAGCAGAGCACAACAAGAATCACCATTAAGGTATAAAAACGGTATAATAGAAGCGTCCTACAGTGAGTCAGGGCTCCGTATTTCACCAGATTAACGGCCGTTGAGTGTACTAATCTGAGCCCACACATCGATTTGCCAAAACATAAATCTGTCTCCATAACGGGCCCTTAAGTTTTGTGCTAAAAATGTGAGAAATCGTTGATTCGTGATCACATTTGGCTTTTCAGTTCATTAAGCAACGCCATCATGTGCCTTTATTCTCACAAGCACCATTTCCTTCAAGCTTTTTTTTCTCTGCGGATCAGCTATTAATGGCTGACGTGACTCACCTGAACCCGAGATATGTGCAGAGGGAGGGATGAGGAGTGACATATGGACGAGCGGATGAGCAGGAGGCAGTGATCGATGATGCACTGTGGGAAGCCGAGAAAGAGTCCATATTAACTCACAAGCAGCAGCAGCAGAGATCTGATATAGAGTCAGTCCCACTAACACACAACGCCGTTGTAATTTATAGTTGAATGCTGATTTATGGGCTTGACATATAGATATAGAATGTAATCTGCCTCTAAATGTAAGATTAATCTTCCTCACCTATCCCCGTTGAACAGGGCGTTTTTATTATTTGGCCTGACAGCCTTGAAGCTGCAGAGGAAGAATAAATGCACGGTGCTTCTGTTGTTGCAGGAAAAGACGAATGTAAGGCAGATAAAGATACTTAACTTTGTAAAGTTGGACATTGGCTGTGGTCCAAAATGTTGGCAAGTTGGAGGACTTTCACCCAGGAAACAGCCGTTTGTGTCACATGTGAACGTTGAATTACTTAACTTTTGTTACATAACATCTGGATTTGAAGTCCAGTCACATAAAAAGTGTAGTAATTTAACGTAACAAAGCATATTTATTCAAGATACTTCAAGATATAAGATATAAAAATGCTGTGCTAGGCTACTTGATGAGTTAAATGAGAAAAATAAACATTATATGTATAGCAATTATTCCTGTATGTCCATTAAGTCATAATTAAAGAGCCTTTTTGAGGACATTTAAATTGATTCATAGCATAAATTCTTAAACGTTCCTTCTACAGGATTTAAATGCGCTGCATAATGTTTTTGGTCACAAGGTGGCGCTATCACTTTGCTGCTCTGCAGGAAGACGTACGGGAGTGAGTCTCATTCTACAACACATTCCTCACGAAGACGACTTCACCTGCATGGAGTCGATGTGAGTTGACTGAGAAGTGATGGATGGAAACACGAGAGGAAGAGGAAGGAGAAGAATCCCATCCTGTTACGTGTCTGTGACCTTCAGGCTTTACCTGAACAGTCAGTGTGACGAGGCGTGAAGGAGATCTCCCTCCTTCCCCTCCCCTGTCTCTGTCTCTCTCTCTCTCCTGTCTCCTTCTCTCTGATGCCTGTCTCCATCTCAGCTAGTTTCTGTAGTAACTGCTCCCTCTGCTGGAGGACTGTTGGAACAGCATGTTGGACCTCTAGATACAGAAAAAGGGACCAATGGAGGTTTGGATGTTTCATTTAAAAACAGTATCCAGTCACACAAAATGGATTGGTCTCACCAGCAAGGCAGGCTTTGATCCCGGGTTAAATCTTAATCAATATATAATATAACATCTTGTTTTTATTTGTAAATCCTTTTAGATCCCAACTCCATGGAAGATGCAGATCTGTGTCCAGTGGTCCTGGCCTTCTCGGGTTTTCTTTCAATCCCAAACACACTATTCAAGCCCACTTTGTCTCCTCCTTTATTTGCTGCGTCCTGCACCTGTAACTCCGCCCCCTAACAACCAGGTGTTTAAAGGGACAGTACAGCCAATGGTCCCCTGAATATCAGACAGCTTTTACGATCACCAGCAAACCACATTTCTGATTTATGTTCAGCGAGATCATTAACCCTAACCCTCTCCACACAATCCAACGATGGCCAACACGTGTGCAAAGACAAATAAAGTTAGTTTATAAATGAAAATATTTCAAAGTGTTGTTACTAAGAAACTTCCTGCATTAAAGCTGAAATCCAAGTGACTTCTTCCACGATATGATTATTTAATTCAAGGTTGGATTAACAAATATAAATGCTCCTCTAACCTCGACACGCATGGCGAAGTATTCCCTCCACAACTTCTTTCCCAAGAGTCATTAAAGCAACTGTTTCAGGCAGAAAATGTAATTCATGAAACACACAGTCATTCTCTCCTTCTCCTCTGAACACAGCTGAGTGATTGGCTTACAGCTGAATAACGGCTCCGGCAGGCAGACGGAATGAGAATTACTGTCGCCGAGTTAATGACTCCAAACTTTGAGCTACGGGGAAGTCGAGGAAGAGGCAGAGAGCAATTAACCCGCTGAAAATTAGCAAACTTGGAGTCATCAAGAGACAGTAATGGCCCTCAGATGACAGAAATGATTCCCCAGTAAAGCCTCAGACATGACAGAGTCATCAGAAAAAACTCCCAATTCCAAAGACCGGGTGTCATTTTGCATATGAATGGCTGCTATTGTTTGATCTGCTAAAGCTAATAAGCACCAGCCAGATAATCCATTTATGGAGGGAATAATTGTTTCATGGTTGGATGATCGCTTATTTTACATGATGTCGAAGGTCTTCTGGAACAAGGAAGAAAGATACTCAAGAAAAATGTTTGGAGAATTCAGCTTCATATGCTGCTGAAAGGACTGATCTGGGATTTCATCACGAACCAGAAGAAGAAGTGTCCAATTTTCTACTTTTATGCCATCGAAACCTCCGACAGCTGCTTTGTCCGCCTCCACCTGCAGATTCTAGCAGACAGCTGTGGCCAAATCCTTCAGCTGAACCTCCGATTACAGCCTTCATCCGTCCACCAGACAGAGCTCATTCCTTCTTCCACCTGAACTCAAGGTGGCGTTAATCAGGATGTGTCTGCTTCTTTCAATGCATTTTTCAATGAAAATGATCAAGTATGTGAAGTGAAAACAGGGGTGTTACATATCTGTGTGATAGGACATCTTAAGATAACATCTGAGGCTGAAATTCTGGTCAAAGAAAAAAAAGGGAAGCTCCACCTGAGATGTTACATTTCCAGCCAACTTGCATCCTGAACCTCCACCTACAGCCAGATGTAATACCCTGAACCTCCACCTGCAGCCTCTACAACCATCCATATGTAACAACTCTGAACCTCCACCTGCAGCCTCTACAACCATCCATATGTAAAACTCTGAACCTCCACCTGCAGCCTCTATCAACTTCCATCCAGATGTAACACCCTGAACCTCCACCTGCAGCCTCTATCAACTTCCATCCAGATGTAACACCCTGAACCTCCACCTGCAGCCTCTATCAACTTCCATCCATATGTAAAACTCTGAACCTCCACCTGCAGCCTCTATCAACTTCCATCCAGATGTAACATCCTGAACCTCCATCTGCAGCCTCTACAACCATCCAGATGTAACACCCTGAACCTCCACCTGCAGCCTCTATCAACCATCCATATGTAACAACCTGAACCTCCACCTGCAGCCTCTACAACCATCCATATGTAACACTCTGAACCTCCACCTGCAGCCTCTATCAACTTCCATCCATATGTAACACCCTGAACCTCCACCTGCAGCCTCTATCAACTTCCATCCAGATGTAACACCCTGAACCTCCACCTGCAGCCTCTACAACCATCCATATGTAACACCCTGAACCTCCACCTGCAGCCTCTATCAACTTCCATCCATATGTAACACCCTGAACCTCCACCTGCAGCCTCTATCAACTTCCATCCAGATGTAACACCCTGAACCTCCACCTGCAGCCTCTACAACCATCCATATGTAACACTCTGAACCTCCACCTGCAGCCTCTAACAACTTCCATCCAGATGTAACAACCTGAACCTCCACCTGCAGCCTCTATCAACCATCCAGATGTAACATCCTGAACCTCCACCTGCAGCCTCCATCAACCATCCAGATGTAACACCCTGAACCTCCACCTGCAGCCTCTATCAACCACCCAGATGTAACACCCTGAACCTCCACCTGCAGCCTCTATCAACCACCCAGATGTAACACCCTGAACCTCCATCTGCAGCCTCTATCAACCATCCAGATGTGACATCCTGAACCTCCATCTGCAGCCTCTATCAACCATCCTGATGTAACATCCTGAACCTCCATCTGCAGCCTCTACAACCACCCAGATGTAACACCCTGAACCTCCATCTGCAGCCTCTACAACCACCCAGATGTGACACCCTGAACCTCCACCTGCAGCCTCTATCAACCACCCAGATGTGACACCCTGAACCTCCACCTGCAGCCTCTATCAACCATCCAGATGTAACACCCTGAACCTCCACCTGCAGCCTCTATCAACCATCCAGATGTAACACCCTGAACCTCCACCTGCAGCCTCCTATCAACCATCCAGATGATAACATCCTGAACCTCCACCTGCAGCCTCTATCAACAGTCATCCAGATATAACATCCTGAACCTCCACCTGCAGACTCTATCTACAGTCATCCAGATATAACACCCTGAACCTCCAACTAAAACCTTTGCCATCAAGCTGCACCACCCGCTTCGCCTAGAGAGCTTCTGCCAGACAACTGCAGCTCCACCTACAGCCTCCTGCGGGATCCTGCACTGCAGACCTCAGTGAACCAGCAGGGACCAGCATGGACCAGATACAGTTGTGAATATAACCTTTCAGACACCGAGCCGTTGCACTGTAACTCCATAAAGTCCATCGTTCTCTACAATCATCACGTCATTTGTCACCACAAGGATTTGCAGAATCGATATATTAATTTCTGAGATTCTGGTGAGTTTGTGTAACTTGTTATGTTTTTTTCTAGCAATTATTTAATGGCATCACATTCCTTGCTTGTGGCTTCTATGCATGACAGTTTGGTTGTAATGGATACTGAATTTTGAAATAACCACAAATGAATTAAGTGAATACATATTAATATTGGCTTTCTTTGTGAGATCACATGGCAAAGATTGGCAACTGGCTGCTTTTATTCTAGTATTTAAGCTATTCTGCATATTTGCTTGGTAATAAATAAAACTGTTGAATTAAGACCGGCTTGATGTTTATTCATCTTGTCTTCATTTTATTGTTTGGATAAAGTCATAAACCCACTATTCCAATAAATGTTTGATTGCTGCAACAACAAAACAAACAGTCGTGCCTTTACAGAAACGATGTGTGAAACAGGAGTGAAATACTCACGTACAGATGAAAAAACAACAAAAAGATCAAAACAGACAAAATTAAACTAAGTGTAACAAAACAAGGTAAGAGCTTTGTACATTTATGAAGAGAATAAAGAAAAAAGAAACAAAATAATGCACCATAATGCAACTACTAAAACTCCAGTTAGTGTTTCGGGGGATCTACTATAAAGCATGTGTTTAGTGTCTTTATGAATATGGGATGGAAGAAAGAAGAGAGCATAATAATAGTAATAATAATAATAATAATAATAATAATATAATAATAATAATAATAAAATAATGCAGATTCTAGCAGGCGGCTCCGGCTGAAAGCTTCTCGGCATCTTGTCGCCGCGTCAGCGTCTTATCGCTGCTGACAGTTTTGATCTGGTTTTTAATTTCCCCCGGAATGATCTATGATCACTTTCCCCTTCTTTATCGCTCCTGCTGTTTGTACATGATGACACTTCAGTGTGATATAAACTTTACACAAATGTGATTAGACAGCATAACTAGATGTGAAGCACCCCGGGGTGGCTCTTCACTGCACTTCCTCGGGGGCCGACACACGGGGGCAGTGTTACCACGGACACACTCACAGGAGAGTGTGTGTGTGTTAAAGTGTACTCGGGAGAGTGTGTGGGAACCAGTGTGTTGCCGAGGCGGTGGGAGGATTTGTGATTTGAGGATCTGAATGCATGGATGGTGTTTTTTGGGAGCGTGTGATTGAGGGTGTTATGGCATCTGAGACAAAATGATTTCCTGTATTGTTCCTGCTGAGACAAACACAACTCATCTACCTGAATTTGTCAGGGAGGAACAGAAACAAGCAGTCGCTGTCTGTGATTATTATGTTCACAAACGATAAATCAATTATCATTTATGACGGGATTTTAAACATTTAACATACATATTCTCGTCTCAATTCAATTTGAGTTTGTGTCAACCTCTGCTTCTGAAAAGAGGCCATAATGAAGTGCCTTAAACCTGCATTCTCTCTACTGGCCATCAGGGGGCGACTCCTCTGGTTGTAAAAGGTCTGATTGTATAGAAGTCTATGAGAAAATGAGCCTACTTCTTATTTGATGTATAATCTCAGTAATAAACATGAGTTTATGGTCTTTAGTTTCAAGTCTTCTTCAAAGGCTGACGTCAATTGCTTTATTATTTATGATTATTTATTATCATTATTATTATTACTATATTGTTTCAACACTGTCACTTTATACTGTTTGTTTTTTGATTGTTTCTTTTATGTATATACCGTGTCCATGAATGTCCAGAAAGGCGCCTTTAAATAAAATGTGTTATTATTATGATTATTATTATTGTTATTAATCCAGCATGATGTTCATTAAGTAAACTAAAGTTGACCTTGTTGACGCCCAAAATGCTGAACTTGAGGCTTGAAAACAGTTTTAAACAGAACATAAATTGAGGTAAAATGTCTAATAATACACTGTAACGTTGGATTATTTTGTTTACAGACACAATCCTCTGTTTATTCCTGTTTAAATGCATCCGTCATCACTTTTGACCGGGTGCCATGATTACATGCTGTGTCCCAATTAACCTGGTGAAAATGAATTCATGCATAACATTTGTTTGGCGCTATCGAAGACAAGACATTGTAAATGATTCTGACTTCATGGGCGACCCTAATATGATATAATTACACTTTAATGAGCTGATGATTGTGTTTTCCTCCTCCCGTCTCACGTCTGTGTTGAGAGAGAGGAAATGTCAGTAAACAAGTGCAAACGTTTCAGCGTATTGCATTGGTATACCCTACTTGACAATGAGCTGCTTTTTTTTTTGGTAATAGGAAGGAGCTGGAAGGATTTTAAGACGAGGTCATGCTCACTCTCACCAAAACAGAAAAGGAGAGAAAACCAAATCAAGCCAGAGAAGAGTGTCATCATTATGTGTTGAACGATCATTGAAAAATCTCAGCAACTACATGATGGAAGGTCATGAGAGTTCAGAGACATTCATGGTCCTCAGAGGATGAAGCCTTTATCACAACCAGCACGTCCACATTCTAATTTGCTTCGTTTTTCTTCGGTTTATGAATGTAGACTTTAAGACCTTTGTCTGCAAACAGAGGTGATGGAATTTGTGGGCGGAGCTTAACTGATGTCAGGAAGTGAAACTAAGTCTGAGTCCTAAAATCACAAAGAATATGGATCATTATCTGGCCATTTTTCTTTATAGGGAATTAAAAAAAACAGGGCCAATCCTTCTCCTCCTCCACCTCCTCCTCCCCTTAATCTTCCTCCTCCACCTCCTCTTCCCCCTGTATGTTGTGGGCGGAGCCTAACTGATGTCAGGAAGTGACACTAACTCTGAGTCCTAAAATCACAAAGAATATGGATCATTATCTGGCCATTTTTCTTTATGGGGAATCTAACAAAACAGGGCCAATCCTCCTCCTCCTCCTTCTCCTCCTCCTCCTCTGTAAACAGAGATGATGTATGTTGTGGGCGGAGTCTAACTGATGTCAGGAAGTGACACTCCTGTAGGTATCATGTGGATCATCAGGACCTTCTGGGATTATTTGATTGGTTTTCCAGCAGAAGAGGAGCCGTCTGAGCTGCAGCTCCATTCAAACCAAACATTTCCATTTAATATTTAATCCATAATAGAAGCAATACTGGAGATTTACTCCTGGTATTGACAGAACAAACACAGGTTGTTGTTGACAACTGAAATGAGTTTCTGTCTGTGGCGTTCTACTCTAAAATTAAGTGCATCTCTTCTCTCTCGTTAAGAACCAAGCGTAAAAGCAGCCTGATTTTCTAACGGGGGTTTGAGTGCTCTGCTGAATAAAACATGAACACCACGGATTGAATTTTGTGTTTTTTTGGCAATTAGTTATCTTCACCTACACACACTGGAAGTGCACTTTATAAATCAGTTCACATTTTTGTGTTTTGTTGCTTTTGAAAAAGGTTCTCTGTTTAATTATCGGCTGTCGACGGTAATAACCCGAGACATTCACGTCTTACATCTGAGCATCCGGCTGTCGTCTCCATCAACGGGAAAACAGTCATTAACTCCCGCTGAGATTAAGGCTTCATCGTACGCAGATCTCCCTCCTTTCTTCAACGCAACATGAAACTTCTTTCACCTGATTATCTTCACAGGATAACCGTCGCCAAATTATCTCCCACCGCCGCCTGATAACCACAATCAGACCTGTGGATTCTCACTTTCACCGGCCATTTTTATTTATGGGGACTCCCTCTTCCTCCTCCTCCTCTTCCTCCTCTTCCTCCCACCCTCCTCCTACTTTTCTTCTTCCCCTTCCTCCTCTTTCTCCTCCTCTTCCCCCTCCTCCTCTTCCTCCGCCTCCTCCTCATCTTCCTCCTCCTCCTCTTCTTCTTCCTCCTCCTCATCCTCCACCTCCTCTTCATCCCCCATCCCTCTCCATCCTCTTCCTCCTCCTCTTCCCCTTCCTCCTCTTCCACTTCCTCCTGCTCATCCTCTTCCCTCTCCTCCTCCTCCTACTACTTCTCCTCCTCTTCCCCTTCCTCCTCCTCCACCTCGTCTTCCCCTTCCTCCTCCTCGTCCTCCACCTCCTCTGCATCCCCTCTCCATCCTCTTCCTCTCCCTCCTCCTCCTCTCCCTCCCCCTCCTCCTACTTCTCCTCCTCCTCTTCCCCTTCCTCCTCCTCCTCCTCCTCCTCTTCCCCTTCCTCCTCCTCTCCCTTCCCCCTCCTCCTCCTCCTCCACTTCGTCTTCCCCTTCCTCCTCCTTCTCCCCTTCCTCCTCCTTCTCCTCTTCCTCCTCCTCTCCCTCCACCTCCTCCTCTACCTCTCCTCCTATCTCTCCCTATTGAATATCTCATTGATCCCCCCCAGTCTCTCTTCCTCTCCCTCCTCCTCCTCCTTCTCCTCTTCCTCCTCCTCCACCTCTCCCTCCACCTCCTCCTCTACCTCTCCTCCTCTCCCTCCTCCACCTCCTCCTCCTCCTCTCCCTCCACCTCCTCCTCTACCTCTCCTCATATCTCTCCCTATTGAACATCTCATTGATCCCCCCCAGTCTCTCTTCCTCTCCCTCCTCCTCCTCCTTCTCCTCTCCTCCTCTTCTCCTCCTCCACCTCCTCCTCTACCTCTCCTCCTATCTCTCCCTACTGAACATCTCATTGATCCCCCCCAGTCTCTGTCTGTTAATCTGTCTGAGTCTACCTCTCTACCGGCCGACACTAATCCCTCCATCTCTCTGCCTTTTCTTTCCCGTTCTCACATCTCTGCTCAGGCTTTGGGAAACACTAATAAGTGCTTTCATTACTGGAGTGATTGGAGGCTGGTGGTGGCGAGCAGAGGTCGTGTTTAAAGTAAATACACAAAAGAGTAAATCTCTTTAAATCAGCGTCACACAATGAAAGGAGTTTGTCTAATAGTCTATCCATCGGGCCGATTAGCGGATCGACACGAGGAGAAAACCACCTTAATGTTGAGGTGAGATACTTTTTTATTTATATATAGACAGAGGAGGCTGGGTGTGGAGTTACATTCTAAGCCCATCCACCTTTTACTGGTCCACTCAAATACAGTAATCTCATTTACACCTCAAATATTGGATTCCATCGGGGAATCCTCACAAAGACTTCGCTGGGAAGTCGAGCTGAAACTTCATTAGAGTCTCTGTCTTCGGTGTTTTGATGTATTTCTCAGTGAAACGGGACGGACAGGCGGGACATGATGTTTGATTTGACTGCTCAAGAGATAATCTCATGACCTTCTGCAGCTCTGATGGATGTCATGATATTATGGGTTGGTGCGAGCTGATGTAAGCATGCTTTGTGCATGTTTTGATGTGAAACTTAATTTTTTTAAAATTTTATCAGCAGATATTTCCGGGGCTGGGGACGAGATCTAAAAGGGTGGAAAGGGCATTATTCATTCAAAAAACCCACTTTGGCCTAGGAACACTTAAGGTGGGCTGACCTTTAAGGTGGACCAGCAATATTCTCCTTTAAAGCAGCATGAGTCGTATGAAATGTTCTGTGTAAATAAATGTGACTTACCGGGTCTCCACCATGCTGCCCTGCTGCTTCTCCACGTAGACGGAGGTCATAATCACCACCAAGACTTCCCGTCCTTTTGGTTTACATTTTATTTGACAAGACAATGATTTGTAAAACATGTACAATAGGTTTCCAAAAAAAGCATACAAAATGATATTCCATCCGTGATAAACACAAATATATGAAAGTCAAATCGATAAGCACCCACAAAAATATGATTACATCTCCAGTGTGTACATTATTTCATTTTTTAAGCGTTGCCATCATGGATGTCAAACCCCATCATGTGTTTGTGTGTTTCCCCCCTTTTATCATCCGTCCTACAGTCAAACAGAAGTGTGAGGATTGAAAAGCTAAAAATAACATAAAGAAGGCACGTCTGGCTCCGTGATGAGAAGCAGTGATGGCGGTGGGTGAGAGAGGGAACGGAGAGGGGGCGGGGTTAAAAAAACAGAGAAAGGTTGGGCGACGGAGAGGATGGGATTCAGACTGAGCAGCGATCACATTCACAGCTTGTGTTTCTGGTTCGGACCCGAAACGGGCCTAAATCACCAAAAACGAACCCTTTAGCTCCTGCAGTCTGAAATCACTGCCACCCCCCCCTAAAAACAACCTATTTTTGAGCAAACACCGCCTGTAAACTGACTCGGCTGCTACTTCTTTGCAACCCCCGGTTTAGTCCGCAGACTGCATTCTTGGCGAGATTGCAATTCAAGATGAAGCAACTCTATTAAACATATAAGGCTCTGGGTAAAACCGAATGATCCCCGAATACGATGGCAGAGCTGAAGCTCAATCCTGGATGCTTGCTGAGTCATTGGTCTCTGATAAAATGGATCCCAATGATTGTCTTTTTCCCCTTTTTTTGCTCAATCTATCAACCGCAGCCCGCCGGCAACAACATTTTAAACACATTAATGCACAGAAAACTAAAAAAAAATCCTGTATTCATTACATCATAACAGACAAAAGAGACAAAACCGTCACATTTAATTCTGCTTTTTTTTTGTTCTGCAGGGCTACGAAGCACATCACATTGTGATTGTCTGACACTGCACCGTATAAACAAGTCATTCAGCCATGCACGGGTCATGGTGGTCCGACTCATCTCATCCCATTGGTCCATGCAGCATGCAGACATTCCCTTTAATAGAAATAAAACACCTCGGACACTAAGGGATCGATAGAAGTCCCTGTTTGTCCTGCACCTGTCCTGAAATGACACCTGGATGAATCCTTCAGTCAACCTTATAGTTGGGAACCAGAAGAATTCCAACACCATAAGTTTAAAATCAACAGGATGGATCAAGCACTATTTCAGTTAGCATGCAGCAGAAAAAGGTACTTCTATTACAGCATTTATACTCATTATAACCAAAGCTAGCGACAACTGATTATTAACAGATGATTGTCATACGTCGGGGAAAATTAAGATATTGCAGAAAGCGTTTCCTTTTATCGTGTATGAATTTGGTTTCATTTAAAAGTCTACCTCCTCTAACGACGTTAATACCTGTTAATAAACAGTTTAGATTCATCTCTGTGGATTTAAGAGATGACGTTTCCTTTTTGAATCAGTGCGAAAGATAATAAAAAAATGAAGCCTGCAGAGCCGTCACACGAAAAAATAAAAAACCTCCCGCCCTCTCAACTTAATTGGACTTTGTGCTTGTGGTGTGCGTGAAAGTGACGATGCATTGAGATGGAGATATTAAAAAAAAGAAACAGAAACAGCTTCTTTTTTTGGACATTCAAGAATGTTTTCACAAATGGAGATTATTCCCAAACAGCCTGGAGAAAGTGTTGCAACAAGCCACCGATCATGCCATGCAGAGTAATATGAACACGGAGTAAAATCCACACCATTTCATTTTTTTCCATATATATTCCAATAAAACATTTTTAGTATTAAGTGACAACCTCAATGACCCCGTGAAAAGTAAAATAGCAATATACACTTGTTTTTTGTTCTTTTTTTAAACCGCTCCATTGGACATTTAACAAACTTCCATCCCCTGTACAGAGGCACTGAAACACCGACACTTGTTTATTTTTTATGTGCACATATTTCACCAACAATATATTATTCATCAATACTATTTACAGTTTGTTCATCATTTGGTACCATCTGACATCTATGAAGACCAATTTCTGATTCAGCCAGGCATAGTTCCTAATTTTCCCTTTTTTTTTTTGTTTAAAAGTGGACATTCAAGCTATTTTGTAATTATGTAAAAATGTTCTGCATGTATCAGAGTGTGTGACCATTTATAATCTGATTAAATGGCCGTAATGGCAGTATTTTTCTAATACATGCTGAGCATTTTTTCACACCCTGTGAAAACACATTCCTGGTGGTGTTTTCAGGCTCCGTGTGATTTATTAGAGGACCGAACACAAACGTTTGGCGGTGTGGTGCACATGTAAGAACCCTGTGGCGTGTGTGTGCTTGCCAGCCAACCAACCAACTCTTTCAAATTATGAATCGTGGCATCTTAATCATGTGATGTTGCCAGGTTACGGAGCTTCAGAACAATGTCACTTCCCTTTTGGTCGGTGCTAAAGAGCAGCCCGATGCTCCGGGGGACACGAGGCTCTCTGACAACGTCATAAAGCAGAATGCTTCTTTATTGGACTGTCGCCTTGGCAGGAGCAGGAAAGGCTGTTTTTTCTCTTGAATATAAGAGTTGATAAATAACTGAAATACCTTCAAACAGCTTGAGCGGATAATTGAAGCTGCTTGGAGAGCAACGTGCTTTGGAGTTCCTGGGGACCGAATTCAGATGGTATGTAATTCAAACCCAACCAGCCGTGGAAGAAGAGTACTTTGAAAGGATTTCAAAGATGGTACTTGTTTTACTTCCTCGACGGTGCAAGGCTGCAAGCGAGAGCCGGGTGTTTTTATCCTTACTTAGAGGGGAAAAAAGTGTTCAAATCACTTTCCACGGCTGTAAACAGAAGAGCCCCTGATTGGTAGATTTACATAATATAATTTGTATTTTTTTTTTTGTATGTTCACGGCACAAGATGTTGCATATAATATTTTAATATTTCTTCAAATTCACTTGACATGTTTGTAACAGAAATTGAGATCTGCAGGCATCAGGCAGAGTGTGTTAATTAGCTGAGGGAGTGTTCCAGCTCACCTACATGGCAGCGCCTCTCATCCATGTAATTAACACATATCGTTCATTATATGCAAAGCATATGATCTCTGGTTTGACAGATATCATTACTGTGTGTGTGTGTGTGTGTGCATCCTAAATGGCTTTAAAAACGTTGATATTTTGCCTTTCTTTACCAGATGTTCGATGATTACCGATGATCGAAACTGTGAATGCAAAAGAAAAGAAAGAAAAGAAAAAGCTTGCTAACATTCCTATTTGTCAGTAGTCACAAGTGGGCGTCGCCAGATATGGAAACAGCCCTGCTCACTCCTGTTTTCACAGGAAGATTCAACAATGATTTTGACCCATAACACCCATTAAATGTGCCCGGTAAAGAAAGATCAACTCAGATGCAAAGTGTCATCGTGGGTAGGTTAAAAACCTTTTTACAATAAAAGATATTGAGTGGAAACAAGTGTGCTCGCCTTTGCTTTTCATGCAAATTTAGGTGACCTGGAACTTGCCCGTTACGGCCGTGATGTGCTCTGGTTGCCACGGCTACACATACATGGCGGGAGACACGAAGCTCTCGCCGCGGGAGATGTTGGCGGCGGTCGGCTCGTGGTTGGCTGAATCCAGGTCATTGCCGCGGTGACCGCCGGCGTTGAGCTCGTTGATTTTGTCGTACGCGGTCGAGTCGTCCAGGACCGGAGGGGCGCCGCCGTTCAAGGCTCCGGTGGACTCGTCGTCCAGGTTCTGCAAGGTGGCACATTACAAATCATGTGACATTAAAATGTATTGATAAAACTCATTACATAGCAGTAGAATTATGAGATATTAACGAGGAACATTAGCGGTGATTTTAGCTGCACCAGAGTCCTTTTCTGCCCTGTTCAGTCCTGGTTCTGGTTCTCTAGTGCCCCCCTTCCCTCCAGCAGGACCAACAATCCGGCTTGGGTCTCCAGCAGCATGGTGTCAGTCTTGGCTACCATCGTGGACCAGGCTGGTCGCTGCTGGAGGCCCCACTGGAGTCTGACTGAATGAGTTTCTGGTGAATTCTGCATGATTTTAGTCTGATTTTAGTGGAATTCCTTCCCGATGACAAGCAAGTAGAAATATTCAATCTTCTCACAGATGGTCTGGTTTATTTATGTAGATCATATAAAGGCATCAGCATTAAACTGAGAGCTGTTTCCTAACCAGTTAAAAGTTCCCTAGTACAATTTCAGACACACACAACTTTAAATTAATATCATTTGACTGATTGGTACAAAGTACAAACACCATGACGCCCCGACAAAAACAGCTTGGAGCTGTCCAAACAGATGTGCTGCCCGCTGTGAAGGAACGTGGCTCATGTGTCAGCGAGCAGAAACGTGTGTGTGTGTGTGTGTGTGTGTTGTCTTAGTTACCGTGACGGGCTCTCCTCCTGTGGGCTCGTAGTAAACCTCTCCTGGGCTGAGAGGAGCTCTCTCTGTGGCCGTGGGAGGCTCGGATGGCTTGGTCAGCTACATGCACAAAAACCACATCATCACAGGGAACAAGACAGGGAACAAGAACCCAAAACCTAACCCTAATCAACCCCTACTCTCACCCAACCCCAAACCCTAACCCAACCCTAACCCAACCCCTACCCTAACCCCAACCCCATTACCCAACCCTTAAACCAAACAGTTACCCAACCCTTAAACCAACCCGTTACCCAACCCTTAAACCAACCCCAACCCTAACCCCAACCCCTTACCCAACCCTTAAACCAACCCCAACCCCAACACTAACCCCAACCCTAACCCCAACCCCTTACCCAACCCTTAAACCAAACCGTTACCCAACCCTTAAACCAACCCCTTACCCAACCCTTAAACCAAACCGTTACCCAACCCTTAAACCAACCCCAACCCTAACCCCAACCCCTTACCCAACCCTTAAACCAACCCCAACCCCAACACTAACCCCAACACTAACCCCAACCCTAACCCCGACCCCACCTTAATCCTAACCCGTACCCCATCTTTCACATTTCTGCTTATATCTCTGGAAGGGAGGGTCATAGAGGGCGTAGAGTGGGTGGCGTCTGACCTAATTCAACCCTTTTGAACACGTCAGTCTTTAGCCCGTGTCGCTACCACTTACCCTCCCTGATATGGCAGGTAAAGGACCACATATGGAATAATTACATAGAAAGAAAGTGAAACCAATTACTATAAATTACACAGCTGTTCTGGAGCTTTCAATCATTCTTCAGATCAAACTGAACTTGAAATAAAAACATACTGAGAAATCCACTTCAGCAGCATGGTTTGAGTCTCAGGTCGACCCACACAATGTTAAAGGCCCAGTTCATAAATAAATGCTTTTAGATTTCAGTTCAAATGCTCGTTCTAAAATAGTAATAACTAATAAAATAATCCCGTCGGCCGAGACCTTGCAGTCTGCTTCTAGAAACATGTGCCTGGACTTAAAGTCGCCCTCAAAGACCCAGAGGCTGGATTCTGACTTGGACTTAAAGAGGTAACGGGACGTAAAGGTTTACTGAAATTCCACAGATGGTGATCTCGGAGACACTGTGTAGACGTCTAATAAACTTTCACTGTTGAACCCTGGGAACCCAGTTTCAGCTGCAGCCATTAGCAGCCATTTACGTGTCTTTTATTCAGCTCATCAACATGAAATTGCACGGTTTTGGTCTGGTTGCGTAACGTGTTAGGAGCCCAACCGAACGCCACTGAATGATGGGATAACATGGGCAGGAGGACAGAAGCACCCTAATGGAGCTCTTTACAAACCAAGCTAATTATTTCGACTCACATAAGCCTGCTCAGATCGCCAATCAATAGCCATTAGCCCCATTATGGCCCAGATGGACTGTGTGTGTGTGTGTGTGTGTGTGTGTGGAATATAATCGAGGTGACAATAAAGATTGATTCGAGTTGTGTCGACCACTCACCATCTCCGTTGAGCTGCCGGCCTTCACGGGGGGAGGAGGCTTGTGCTTGGGGGGGCCCCTGATGGGAGAGAAAGAAAGACGGCGTTGTCCTTGATTGTTGCTTTTTTGAGACTCCGGATTTCTTTTGTACGAAACAAAAGAAACAATTTGTGCAACTGTGTGAGAGCACAGACGTAAATTGAGCCCTAAAGACATCCCATTCCGTCGTAAACCGATCCAGATGCTATTAATTAGTCCTTTAATGTTTTAATGTAGAGTTGAATTAAGAAAGAATCAATTAAAGGGGTGATTTTAAGGTCTTTTACACTTGAAGTCAGAAGCAGATTTGTATTTGTGCCGGCTGTATTGAGTGAAGAATGAGAGTGATTTCTCCTCGCAGCGTGGTGACAAAGTAGGAGTTGAACCGGAGACCTCGTATTTACGATATCTGTTACTTCAGCTCTGATTCACGAGGGCGGCCGGTCCGAAGGCCGAGGTGTTGTGTTGACGTCTCTTCAGCCGTCGGATATTGTTAAAATGAAAGTCCCCCGAGTCAAATCTCCTCTCAAAGAGCTCCGCGGGGTCGGGACAGTCCTCATTGATCTGCTTGTACATCATGGAGCTCTTCTGTCAGATGTTTCTATCGATCAGTACTCAACACTATTTACATGTTTCGGGGGCAGATGGATCATGGCTTTATGGAATGAAATTGTATTTTGAAGTAAAACAGTCAACATTGCTGCAACGTGGGAATATCTTTTGTGGACAAATCCATCAAATTAAAGACATTCAAGACACATTTCGAATAAAACGTTTAATAAAAATGAATTAATTCTGGACCTCCATTGAATCTAAAAAGAACGAATGATACATGGATTGTCCAAGTAGGGGGCAGGAAGTAGGGGGGTTCGGAGTGGGGATTTGGTGCCCCAGCTGGACTGATCACATTGTAAAAAACCTATTTTACTGCTGCACATGAGAAGCCATGGTGGTCTGACTCCCCAGATGTGGTCTGGATTTGGGGTCAGCCATGGCTCTCCTGGTCTCCCACTATCTGTAAGTGGCTTCTTCCTGTCCTCAACACCACTGTGATCGCTGTTCTGATGTGTGGACAGGACCTTTTCTGTCGCGCTGACTCAGCAGGACCCCGGCAGCCTCACCCTCTCACTATTAAACCTCGGATCAGGATTTGTGACCGAGCTGCTTCTGAAGGGGCTTCTCATGACACGCCATAAGATTTAATGAAGGAGGGACATTTTTTTTTTATTGCTCGTGGCGGTGAAATAAACGATGGAGTCGATGCAGGCTAGTAAAAATACTTACTCTCCGTCCTCCTGGCGCTTACGGATGAAGAAGATGATGCCAACGATGATGCCGATGAAGGCGAGGGCGCCGAGGATACCGCCGACGACGGCGCCCGTCGACGGGCCCGGGGTGAACTCTCTCTCCTTCTCTGGTGTGGGAGAAAGAGAAAAGAAACAAAGATTTTATTTATCAGCACTTCATTTTAAAATCCACGACTGCTTTAATGCTGCTCACTTGCTATGTTTGTGCTTTTATGCGTTTTGCTGCTGAAGCCTGTGTGAGAGGAAAACAGTGTGAGAGGCTGAGTGGTTATTAACGGTAGCTAAGCACACACACACACACACACACACACACACACACAAGGAAACACTAGTTTTAATTGAATATGAGTAAAATGAGCCATCATCAGAAAGGAAAGCAGGAAATCAAACCCACGTTTCTATTCAACGCCACCCTGCCTTGTATTTGTATCACACACACACATAAGCGTAACAAATCCCTGATATCGTAGAATAAAAGCATCTCAGAGATCTCTGTGGATCTTCTCATGGCAGCTGTGCTCCAACGAACCACCGTGGATGGACTCTGAACAATCATCGGCTGTAAACAGGGTTTTTTTTGGCAGGAACAACAAAGGGAGGGTTGTTATTTTCACAGGTTGTTTGGTCCTTTTTGTCATGAAATCACATTTCATCAGGAGCGCTGACGTGAAAGCTCTCGCTGCATGTGATGCACATGATAAAAGGATAATTACCCCTATGATCTGCACTCATTTAGCTCGGCTACCTAGATTCAGTCGATGCTTGGATGATTATTCACCGAAAATGAAGCCCATTTCTTTGCTGCTGCAAGAAATAACATAATTGCTGTACGTACAGTAGTGAGTCTCCTCTTACAGTGAACACAGCTTGTGAAACACATCAAGAATGCATCTGCATACATTAAAACTCACATTTGCATCAGACAAGAACACACTCTTTTTCTTTGTTGTCACTTTCTGCCAGAAGTGACATCATCCTCATTCTTTATTGTTGATGGAGGAAGAAAAAAATGATGCAAAAACTAAACAATTGGGTTCAGACTGTTTTTCCAAATCAAGCTTTCTACCAAAGAAACATCCCTCATGAAAAAAACAGATTGCTGGTTTTTTTTGTGTTTTTTGATGACTTGATTCTTCCTTATTTACATCCCATTGACCTCCATTTACATAGTTAGATGCTAGAAGGGACACGTGAGGAAGTACAGTTTGTTAAAGAATGGCTGCACTTCCTCCTCCTGAGCAGCAGGTGGTGGTGTGGTCCAAGTTTACACCGTCCTCAAGGAGAGGGAGAATCATGGATGGATCTATATATATATATATATATATGGAGGTGGAGAAAGGAAGGGGGGAGGTGAGATAAGAAAGAAGGGGAGGGAAGGAAGGAAGGAAGGAAGGAAGGAAGGAAGGAAGGAAGGAAGGAAGGAAGGGAGGAAGGAAGGGAGGAAGGAAGGATTCAAGGTGAGGAGAGAAAAAAGAAGGAATCCATCATCCCGGCATGGAGAGACAGATGGAGGGAGGAGGGAAAGAAACAGAATGACGGCGGTCCATCCTCGCAGCTGGAGATGCGCGCGCGCACACACACACACACACACACACACGCACACACACACACACATTGCTTCCAGTTCACAGACCTCTGTGTGTGTGTGTGCGTGTGCATTATCAAAGTTTGCACCGGTGATGTTTGCCATTAAAGTTGCCGATCGATAACAAACTGCCTTTTCAATAAACAACAAATCATGGCTGCACGAACAGCAGACAAATTACCTGAACTGAGATGAAACTGGTGTTAATCACCCCTCAGAGAACGCTCACACCTTCCACATCAGAGAACACTGAATGCTAGAAACAGTTAAATATACTGTAGGTGCTGGAATAAGTGACTGATTAGTAAAAGATTTGTTTACAGGATGAGTTTATGTTTTCAACAGGTAGCATTAACACATTAAAAGCTCACAATCAGTAAAATAAAAGCTGCCAACCCTTGAATACTTACTATACTGCTCTAATCGGTAGTTTCAAGGAGATATTCTGACCTCATGTTGACCCACTGAACTGCAATAGAGCCCTCAAACCCTGGGTGAGTCAGCATTTATACACTTTCTGTTCCCTCGTATCGAAGATGTCTTGTTTGTGGGTTTTTGGTTGGAGGTCTGATAAAAAGTCTGTGGATAACACAATATAAGAGAGTTTCTCTCTGCGGAGAGACCGGTTTGTTCCTGGTCGGCCTATAAAAACCTGTCATCCCTGCAGCCGTTACAGAAGCAGTATCTCTGGGAATACAACAACTCAACACACCACCGTGTTCTTGACAGTACAGGACGTAGTATCTGCTAGTACTGCTCTACTGTTTATTAACCACAAACAGTACAGGACGTAGTATCTGCTAGTACTGCTCTACTGTTTATTAACCACAAACAGTACAGGATGTAGTATCTGCTAGTACTGCTCTACTTTTATTAACCCCAAACAGTACAGGACGTAGTATCTGCTAGTACTGCTCTACTTTTATTAACCCCAAACAGTACAGGATGTAGTATCTGCTAGTACTGCTCTACTGTTTATTAACCACAAACAGTACAGGACGTAGTATCTGCTAGTACTGCTCTACTGTTTATTAACCCCAAACAGTACAGGACGTAGTATCTGCTAGTACTGCTCTACTTTTATTAACCACAAACAGTACAGGACGTAGTATCTGCTAGTACTGCTCTACTTTTATTAACCCCAAACAGTACAGGACGTAGTATCTGCTAGTACTGCTCTACTTTTATTAACCACAAACAGTACAGGACGTAGTATCTGCTAGTACTGCTCTACTGTTTATTAACCACAAACAGTACAGGACGTAGTATCTGCTAGTACTGCTCTACTGTTTATTAACCACAAACAGTACAGGACGTAGTATCTGCTAGTACTGCTCTACTTTTATTAACCCCAAACAGTACAGGACGTAGTATCTGCTAGTACTGCTCTACTGTTTATTAACCACAAACAGTACAGGACGTAGTATCTGCTAGTACTGCTCTACTTTTATTAACCACAAACACAATCCTTCCCAGGACCTAATATTAATACTGAACCGTATCATATCAGTACATCAAATCCTCATGTGTTCCCTCACACCTTAGAGACCAGAGACCACAGAGACCTCACCTTAGAGACCACAGAGACCTCACCTTAGAGACCACAGAGACTTTAGAGACCACAGAGACCTCACCTTAGAGACCACAGAGACCTCACCTTAGAGACCACAGAGACCTCACCTTAGAGACCACAGAGACTTTAGAGACCACAGAGACCTCACCTTAGAGACCACAGAGACTTTAGAGACCACAGAGACCTCACCTTAGAGACCACAGAGACCTCACCTTAGAGACCACAGAGACCTCACCTTAGAGACCACAGAGACCTCACCTTAGAGACCACAGAGACTTTAGAGAACACAGAGACCTCACCTTAGAGACCACAGAGACCTCACCTTAGAGACCACAGAGACTTAAGAGACCCCAGATACCTTAGAGACCACAGAGCCCTCACCTTAGAGACCACAGAGACTTTAGAGAACACAGAGACATCACCTTAGAGACCACAGAGACTTAAGAGACCCCAGATACCTTAGAGACCACAGAGCCCTCACCTTAGAGACCACAGAGACCTTAGAGACCACAGAGACCTCACCTTAGAGACCACAGAGACTTAAGAGACCCCAGATACCTTAGAGACCACAGAGCCCTGACCTTAGAGACCACAGAGACTTAAGAGATCCCAGATACCTTAGAGACCACAGAGCCCTGACCTTAGAGACCACAGAGACCTTAGAGATTTTAGAGAAAACAGAGACCTTATATACCTTAGAGACTTAAGAGACCTAAACAGAGACCTGACCTTAGAGACCACAGAGACCTTGGAGACCTTGGAGACCTTAGAGACCACAGAGACCGTAAAGACCACAGAGACTTTAGAGACCTTGGAGACCACAGAGACCTTAGAGACTTTAGAGACCTAAAAGATCACAGAGACCTGACCTTAGAGACCACAGAGACCTTAGAGACCACAGAGCCCTGACCTTAGAGACCACAGAGACCTTAGAGACCACAGAGACCCCAGAGACCACAGAGACCTTAGAGACCACAGAGACCCCAGAGACCACAGTCACCTTAGAGACCACAGAGACCACATAGTAGTGCTGCACCTGCGTTCACCTCCATCTGATAGATTCCATCTCAAATGCAGCTTGATTTCTTCACCACTGATTCGGTTGCTTCTGGATTCAGCGGAATATTTAAACAAATTATCAAACATTTATGGAGTTAAATCGATATCCCAGGCTTTTTTTTTTGTAGCGTTGCCTTTTTAGATGAAAAAGTGATGAGTGGGTGGGAATCCGATGGTACGCTACAGCAGACCTTCACTCCGGCTTTCTGAACACTTCTCACTCCACCGCCCGGTTTTTGCAAAACAGCCCAGATAGAATACTTTTATCTAAGTGACACTCATGTGGGGAGAAATTGCTACCCTATCACATGCAATTTAAATGAAATTGAAAAAACAATCCCTTTCTAAAGCGCTCCATTGCTCTCTCTTATCAAACGCTCCATTGTGTGGGCTGTATTAGCCATCAGAGAAACACACTGAGCCCAAGGCCTGCACTCAACTATCTCTCCCAGATTCAACACGGATACAAAAAAACAACACATGGTAAAAACAAACAAGTAAAACACTGTCTCTCACACACTCGGATCCACTCATCCATGCACTACAGAAACACAAGTACCTACAAGGTTTAATGTGCAGGAATTTAAGCTCAGGGTTGTTTTCCCCACAGCAGCCATTTTTATTCTACAGCATGCCACATAGTGGGGAACATTAACCCTGAAGAGTCAAATCAAACAGGAAGGTGATTTTCCTCCTACTGCCTGCTAGCTTTTCCCGGTTGTAAATTACACCCATTTATTTTTCTGATTGGCTGTTTTTCAACACACACACACACACATTCATGTACTTCCTTTTACGATGGGTCATGTGTGTGAGTGCGTGTGCATCACTGTGTCTGTCCAAGGCTAATCTTCAACACCAATACTACTTGGTAATTGGGTAATTTGGGTGTCAATTCTGCAGATTGGGTGTAATTAGTTTGTATTGGTCACTTGTAGATTGTACGTCACGGGTGCCACTTATTAGTATGTTGGGGCTGCCGTGGCAGAGAGATGTCTCGTGGCGGTCGCACATACTTTTCCCACCACTTTCGCTACTGTGCTATGTGCTATATCATTTTGGAAACTGTTGCAAACCTTCACAATCCAGACGAGCTCACCAGGCCGACGGCCTCGTCTGAAACTTGGAACTTGGCTAACTGGAAACTTTAGAAAGGCTCTGATAACTGTGTTTTGGCTGCGAGCTCAACGACCTCATGTGGTTGCAGGAACTCAAACGTTGTCAAAACACCTTTCATTGCCGGTTTTATACTCACTCACTCCTATTAAGCGTTCAGTTCTGCGTGTGATCCAGCGGCTAAGTGCATCGTGGCCTCAGCTGCAGTCAGAGACACGGTTATTAAATTCCTTTCTGGTGGGCATCAACCTATTTACCTCCAACAGAAATACATCAAACATTCCTAGGATGTAGAAATCCTGTCCATGAACACTAATGCACATAGTCCTCTATAGTCCTCTACGTAGTCCTCTATAGTCCTCTACGAAGTCCTCTACATAGTCCTCTATAGTCCTCTACGTAGTCCTCTATAGTCCTCTACGAAGTCCTCTACATAGTCCTCTATAGTCCTCTACGTAGTCCTCTATAGTCCTCTATGAAGTCCTCTACATAGTCCTCTATAGTCCTCTACATAGTCCTCTATAGTCCTCTACGTAGTCCTCTATAGTCCTCTACGAAGTCCTCTACATAGTCCTCTATAGTCCTCTACATAGTCCTCTATAGTCCTCTACGTAGTCCTCTATAGTCCTCTACGAAGTCCTCTACATAGTCCTCTATAGTCCTCTACATAGTCCTCTATAGTCCTCTACGTAGTCCTCTATAGTCCTCTACGAAGTCCTCTACATAGTCCTCTATAGTCCTCTACATAGTCCTCTATAGTCCTCTACGTAGTCCTCTATAGTCCTCTACGAAGTCCTCTACATAGTCCTCTATAGTCCTCTACATAGTCCTCTATAGTCCTCTACGTAGTCCTCTATAGTCCTCTACGAAGTCCTCTACATAGTCCTCTATAGTCCTCTACATAGTCCTCTATAGTCCTCTACGTAGTCCTCTATAGTCCTCTATGTAGTCCTCTACATAGTCCTCTATATAGTCCTCTATAGTCCTCTATATAGTCCTCTACGTAGTCCTCTATATAGTCCTCTATAGTCCTCTACATAGTCCTCTATAGTCCTCTACATAGTCCTCTACGTAGTCCTCTATATAGTCCTCTATAGTCCTCTACATAGTCCTCTATATAGTCCTCTATATAGTCCTCTGCATAGTCCTCTATAGTCCTCTACATAGTCCTCTACGTAGTCCTCTATAGTCCTCTACATAGTCCTCTATAGTCCTCTACGAAGTCCTCTACATAGTCCTCTATAGTCCTCTAAGAAGTCCTCTATATAGTCCTCTACATAGTCCTCTATAGTCCTTTACAAAGTCCTCTACATAGTCCTCTATAGTCCTCTATATAGTCCTCTGCATAGTCCTCTATAGTCCTCTACATAGTCCTCTATAGTCCTCTACGAAGTCCTCTACGAAGTCCTCTACATAGTCCTCTATAGTCCTCTAAGAAGTCCTCTATATAGTCCTCTACATAGTCCTCTATAGTCCTTTACGAAGTCCTCTACATAGTCCTTTATAGTCCTCTACATAGTCCCCTACATAGTCCTCTACATAGACCTCTATATAGTCTCCTACATAGTCCCCTACATAGTCCCCTACATAGTCCTCTACATAGTCCTCTATACAGTCCTCTACATAGACCTCCATATAGTCCCCTACATAGTCCCCTACATAGTCCTGTACATAGTCCCCTACATAGTCCTCTACATAGACCTCTATATAGTCTCCTACATAGTCCCCTACATAGTCCCCTACATAGTCCTGTACATAGTCCTCTATACAGTCCTCTACATAGACCTCCATATAGTCCCCTACATAGTCCCCTACATAGTCCTGTACATAGTCCTCTATAGTCCTCTACATAGTCCTCTACGAAGTCCTCTATAGTCCCCTACATAGTCCTGTACATAGTCCTCTATAGTCCTCTACATAGTCCTCTCTAGTCCTCTACGTAGTCCTCTATAGTCCCCTACATAGTCCTCTATAGTCCTCTACATAGTCCTCTACATAGTCCTCTACATAGTCCTCTACGTAGTCCTCTATAGTCCCCTACATAGTCCTGTACATAGTCCTCTACATAGTCCTCTATAGTCCCCTACATAGTCCTGTACATAGTCCTCTACGTAGTCCTCTATAGTCCCCTACATAGTCCTGTACATAGTCCTCTATAGTCCTCTATATAGTCGTCTACATAGTCCTCTACATAGTCCTCTACGTAGTCCTCTATAGTCCCCTACATAGTCCTGTACATAGTCCTCTATAGTCCCCTACATAGTCCTGTACATAGTCCTCTATAGTCCTCTACATAGTCGTCTATATAGAAAAGAAGCAAAAAAAATAAAGGAAGAGAACAGGATGGAAAAAAAAACCAAAGGAGCGTAGAGGTGAAACAGTGACCGAGGAGAAGGAGCAGTGGAGGGAGGGAGGAGTAAAGGAGGGATGAGGAGGAGGAGGAGGAGGAGGAAGGGGGTGATAGGAGCGTTAGCAGCCTGCAGAAAAGAGAAGGAGATTTTAAAGGTCTAAATGCTCCTGAGGGAGACCATGACTGACACCAGAACAACAACCCTCTCTCTGTCTCCGTTCCTCCTCCTTTCACCTGCTCTCTCTCTCTCTCTCTCTTCCTGTTTTTGCCTTATTTTCCACTGTCTCTCTAACCCCCGGTATTTAGTCTCTCGCCCATCCTCCTCCGAGGTGTTACCCACTTCCACTCTGTTTCATTTCCAGCCTCTCGTGCTCGTCCTTCAGCCCGACATCAGACTCCGTACTCCTGCGTGCCTCCGGTCAAGACGCACTCCGGGTTCACCCAAAGTTTTTTACATTTATTTTCACCTCCTCCGTCGCCTCCCGCCTCACTCGCTCTCTCTGCTGCCGCAGCAACAGGAACATCGCCTGCGTTGCTTTCTCCTTCCTTTACAGAAACACGTTTTCACAGTGACTCACACACACACACACACACACACATAGAAGCAAGTGGCATGTGGCCACCAAGCACTTAAAAGACCACTAAACTTATGAGTGCAGAGAAATTACTGCAATCAGCGAGCAATTATGATGAATGAAAAAGGAATGATTGTAATCTTGGAGGCTAAAAGCTTCTTTCATAAACACACTTCAGAATGAAAGGTATGAGAGAGAGAGGGAGGGAGAGAGAGGGAGGTGTGAGTGGGAGAGAACAGAATGAGAGCTCTCTATGAAGAGTATTTGAGGTGCACATTCAAGCATGTTTTACTGTTTGACGCTGTAAAACCTTTTCGCTGCACACGTCACCGGTTATTTCAGTTTCCAAGATCTAACGTGCAATTTTTTAAACAGACTGGATGAATTGACTCAAGCGTCATGTCCGTTCTAATGAATATATATTATGATTATTATACACACGTGTTGTTTGTCAGGATAAAAGACTCTAATTAAGAGCAGAAGACGACCTTCGTTAATGTTATAAAGGAAGGCTCTCTATGGAGCCAGTGTTTGTCCATTCAGGGTTACCGTAGAAACATGGTGGTATGATGGAGGACTCAAAACAGTTATTAGCTTCATTTAATTAAACACTAAGAAAACAAAGCTGTGAGTATCTTATTTTGTAATGTTTTATATGAGTGTGAAAATGTTTCTATCCTTCATGAAGCGATCGACATAAAAAACTATCACAGCTTGAAGCGGCTCCTGGTGATGCACGGTTTCTTTTTTTTTGTTTTACGAGTTTTTCTTTTCTCCGCAGACAAACGGCGGAAATGCGGATGACATGAAGTTTGAATGCAGCTCCAGCACAAAGGCGTTTCGTGACAGAAATTGTTTTAATGATCTGCAAACATCAATGGTAAATGTCCGGGGGTCTGGGATCAGTCCCTCGCCTGCGAGCCGCATCCATCGACCCGCAGACGCCGTCGCCGGCTCAGTGGAGATATCTGGAGTAACTGCGTGCAAGAAAGAGCCGTAAACTGTCCTTGTAATGTTTTAACTGCAGCTTGATTAAATAATAAATGATGGCATCTTTCTCATCTTTTCCCCCTTTTTACTTTCAAGTTTTTTATTTTTATTTATTTATTGTTTTCTTGTGTATCTATTACTATGTTGTTTGTATTCCTATTATAGTTGCAAATACTTTGTTTGGTAAATAAGTCTGTTTGTTCTCTTGTTTTGTCACCGATAAATAAAAAAAAGAAAGTGTAACATAAGGAGGAGATGATAGGGGAATTATTGGGTAAATAAAACTACTGTTAATTCATCATTAAAGTAAAGAAAAGGAGAAGGCGAGGATGAGGATGGGGGATTCGAGGACGCGTGGGACGATGACGAGGCTGACGAAGAACAAGTGGGACAGCGGAGGAATCATGAGTAATTTGGAGGCAGCTCCATCACCGTGCAGTCAGCGTAATTAGCCTTCTGAGACGAGACGAGAGCCACCCGACCCAAAACAAAACACACACACACGTGGCGTGTCACTAATAGGGAAACGCAGGTCTGATGGGATCTCTAAACACACTTTAAATGCAACCTCACTGCACACGCCGCACACGCCGCACACGCCGCACACTCCGCACACCCCGCACACACCGCACACACCGCACACACCGCACACCACACCGCACACGCCGCACACGCCGCACACGCCGCACACGCCGCACACGCCGCACACGCCGCACACGCCGCACACCACACCGCACACGCCGCACACGCCGCACACCACACCGCACACGCCGCACACGCCGCACACGCCGCACACCACACCGCACACGCCGCACACGCCGCACACCACACCGCACACACTGCACACGCCGCACACGCTGCACACGCTGCACACGCTGCACACGCTGCACACGCTGCACACGCCGCACACACCGCACACACCGCACACCACACCGCACACGCCGCACACCACACCGCACACGCCGCAGACGCCGCACACACCGCACACCACACCGCACACGCCGCACACACCGCACACACCGCACACGCCGCAGACGCCGCACACACCGCACACACCGCACACCACACCGCACACGCCGCACACACCGCACACACCGCACACACCGCACACGCCGCAGACGCCGCACACACCGCACACACCGCACACCACACCGCACACGCCGCACACGCCGCACACACCGCACACACTCAGACGCAGCCTGACCTTTGTGGATAAATCTCTGCTCGTCTTCGGATATGCAACACTTCACAACCTTATCTGCAGTTTCATTCAGACGGCTCTGTGTGTGTGTGTGTGTGTGTGTGTGTGAGGGCCCTCTCTCGCCATATGTCTCTACCCACTTAACAGATTAAAACACACACACGCACACACACATCCTGCTTCTACACATAACATGGAGGGGAGAAGGGCGGAGAGTGAAATGGCATTTTCTCTCTAAATGATCCAGAGCAAATGAGTTTATCTCAGAGACAGACAGCCCCGAAACCATTCAGGATCCAAGTAGGTCATTCTCATCCAGAGAGAGAGAGAGAGATGGAGAGAGAGAGAGAGAGAGAGAAGAGAGAGAGAGAGAGAGAGAGAGAGAGTGGAGGAGAAAACACAAATGAGAAGGGAGAGAAAAAAAACCCATGAAGAGGAAGGGAAAAAAAGGAAATGAGGAGTTAAAGAGCGACCTCGGCTGAAGTGAACCTCCCCTCTCTCTCTGTGTATCTCTGTCTCTCTCTCTCTGTATAACCGGTGGAGTGGAGCTGACACTCGGAGTCGTTCCCTCTCCGTAAAGCGCCGGCACCTACCGAGTCTGATTACATCACATCACTTGGACGAGGGGAGACTTTTCAACGGGACCCAGAAGGGCTCCGTGCGGAGCGGACTGCCAACAAGGTGCATTGTTTGTTGGTGTTGGACTCGAGTCGTTGGATGTGATGGGACCACAGTGTCCAACGTCCTGGTTCTGAGACTAACATATCAAACAGCATGTTAGTTTTACTTTTAAAGACTTCATCAAATCCCAAATTGGAATCCAATCCAATGAGACTTTTTCCAATAATAAAATTAGTTTGCTTCTCATTCTTTCCCGCCGCGTCCTGTTTACACCGACGTCCAGCATGGAGGGATTAACGGGGCTCCAAGGTTACAAACTGTCACTCAAAGAGACGAAGCAACCAGGACACTCAGAGTGACCACAAAGAAACATGATTACAAAAGGCAACAAAGAGAAGAAAACAGCGATGAAGAGCTGCAGCTCTGAAGGAAGGACACCAAGAATACAAGAAAAACAACCACAGAGAGACACCGACGTTATGAAAAAACCTCCAAAGAGCTGCAAGACAGCTGCAAAGTCACAACGAGAGATACATAAGTTCAGTAAAGTATTAAAAATAATAGATATTATAGAATTATTTTGAAATGTTACAATTGAATTTCATATAAAAAGTTGAATAATATCCTCATCTTCTCTCTCTCTCTCTGCCCACAGCAGAACACCCGGCACCTTAATTATGTTTCATCCAACCAGCGTCCCCGGTGGTCGGAGGCTACCTGCTGCGGGGATGGCCGCGTGCCAATTAGCCTGGCGGGAGGAGTTGATCCTGATCAGGTCTGATATGTGGTGGAGGTCTGTCCGACCTCGTTGCTGTCAAACATGAGGAAGGAGGTTGCATCCAGTTCACAGCACCTTTCTCTGTGTTGTCTGCTAATTCTACGTCTGATTCTCCCAGGTTTCCCTCCGGCCACGCGGTCATGTGACTGCGGCTGACAACGGGTTAAACAAGGAGGATCGAAGGGAAGCAGCGTGCCCAGGCAGACGAGCACAGAGCTGCATGAGGATGGGAGGGTTACAGGTATTGAACTTCCATGTCAGTAAAACATATGCATTATCATTACTTCCAGCCAGCTCATCCACTGCAGGATTAATCTGTTGTGGAGGTTTTAAATGTTAAAAGGCTTATTTCTTTCACTTTGTATTAAAGCTGGTGTGCACATTCTAAAGTTCAATAATTTACACTCAAGTGCCCGAGGCGGTCTGAGATATCGGGATTTCCTCTTCCAATCTCTCGTTTCCCTCCGTATGTCCCATGGATGTTCCTCCTCGTTTCCTTCATGAGCTCACCAGGAGTGACTCATATTAAATATCTCATATATATATATAAAAGAAGAAAATATACAAACATCAGGGTGAAAATCAGAAGAGTTGAACCATTTTTTTTAAAACTACATATATTTTAGTTAAACAAGTCCTGATGAACAAGTTGTCTAACTTTTTCTTGATAGATTTTGTGATCCATCAGACCTTCTTCATGACTCAATTTCTAAAAAGCAACAAATGTAGAGACTTATTCATTTCATCAGTCAAAAAGCCAGAAATATTCTCACACCTATTAAATTGTAAG